>OZ012663.1:64299965-64411455 GCA_963942545.1 Oxycera nigricornis | reverse complement strand
GTTATTCGACCTGGTCTATGTGACCCAAAATTAAGACATTTTATTGAAAAAACTAAAATATATACATTGAATTCCAATCATGAATTTAACTATACAATTTCAATTAAGCCTTTTAAAGAATTCCCCGATTCGAATGAAAAAAATAGATTTGATTTCCAAGAAATAAAGTTTAGCGAAAAATTTGATGGTCTGCTTGGCAATGATATATTATCATTGTACCAAACAAAAATAGATCTTCATAACAAAACTATTCAGTTCAATGGAAAGGTTATTCCGTTGTTCTTCAACGAAAATGAAGAAAAGGAAACACCGATTAACAGTTCCCTAAAGACTTTCAACGCAATCGAAACCTCTTTAGAAACTTTTCAAAATAAAAATTTAACTGAAAAAAAGAATTCTATTTTGCCACCAATCGATGATGATTTCGAGAATATTCAAGTTCCATATCACGAAATCGTCGCATTTTCTGATGAACGAAACCCCTCAAAGGATATTCTAAATGAAACCCGAACAAATCATTTAAATGATGAAGAAAGAGATAAATTATTGTCCATAGTGAAAAAATATCGCAATGCGTTTTATCAAGAAAAAGATAAACTGAATTTTACTCACGTTATTAAGCACGAAATTAAAACAAAACATAATGACTCGGTCTATACAAAAACCTACAGATATCCTGAAGCCCATCGCAAAGAAGTTCAAAATCAAATACAAGATTTATTAAATCAAGGCATAATACGGCATAGCTCATCACCATACTCATCACCTATTTGGGTTGTCGCCAAGAAGACAGATGCGTCTGGTAAAGCTGAATGGAGAATCGTGATAGATTATAGAAAACTCAATCAAATTACAACTGATGATAAATTCCCAATCCCTAATGTCGACGATATATTAGACAAATTAGGAAGATCTATGTACTTTTCGACAATAGACTTGGCAAAAGGTTTTCATCAGATTGAAATTAAAGAAAGCGATATCCCAAAAACTGCCTTTTCAACAAACTTTGGTCATTACGAATTTACCAGAATGCCCTTTGGTCTTAAAAACGCTCCAGCAACGTTTCAACGACTAATGAACTTTGTCCTAAAAGATCTTATAGGTTCAATTTGTTTTGTATACATGGATGATATTATAATATTCAGTACCTCACTACAAGAGCATCTGGTTTCTTTAGAAAAAGTTTTCAAAAAATTAAAGGAAGCAAACCTACACATCCAGTTAGACAAGTCTGAATTTCTAAAACATGAAATTGAATTCTTAGGTCATATAGTAACACCTCAAGGCGTTAAACCAAATCCAAACAAAGTGGAAGCAATTTCAAAAATGAAAATCGCACAAACCAAAAAACAAATCAAACAATTCTTAGGCATGGTAGGCTACTATCGAAAATTCATTAAAGACTTCTCGAAAATTGCAAAACCCCTCACGATGAAATTGAAAAATGATGCCCAAATAAGTGTCGATGACAATGGCTACAGAGAAAGTTTCGAACAACTGAAACTACTCGTAATGAGTGACCCCATACTAAAATATCCAGATTTTACAAAAAAAATTGTTGTGACAACGGATGCTTCAAACTATGCCATTGGCGCTGTTTTATCTCAGGAAGGACATCCAATTTGCTACGCGAGTAGAACTTTAAATAATCATGAAACAAAGTATGCTACAATTGAAAAAGAACTACTGTCAATTGTATGGTCATTAAAATACTTTCGACCATATATTTATGGTAGGAAATTCACAATTAAAACAGATCATAAGCCTTTAACTTGGATTACAAATTTAAAAGAACCTAACCCGAAACTCCAAAGATGGAAAATTCAATTAGAAGAATACAACTACGATATAGAGTACATAAAAGGAAAAGAAAACGTAGTTGCAGATTATTTTTCCCGGCCTGTTGTAAATGAACTAGAAAATAATAACGATGACGCCTCAATCAGAGCAACATGTCATAGTGCACAGGAAGATACAAATAAGCGAAAGACCATTCAACATTTTTAGAACACAAATTATAATTAAACAGGGTAATACAAACTCAACAAAAATAGAAAAACATTTCAATAGAACTAGGAAAATATTTATTTCTAAAGAACCTGACGAAAAATTTTTCAACTATATCTTACGCAATCATTTACCTGCAAAAGGTTTAATAGGAGTTTATATCCCCAATGAGGACTTATTCAGAAAATTTCAAAATACTTATCTTACATGGACAACACCTCATAATCCTGTCAAAATAGTTAAAAGCCCCTACTTATTATTTGATTGTGATGAACAGAGTGACATTCACGAGGAAATTAATAGAGAACATTTAAAAAATAATCATAGAGGTATAGAAGAAATTTACAAAAACCTAAAATTGAAATGCTATTATCCAAATCTCAAAAATGAAATAACGAAATTAATAAATAATTGTGGAATTTGCAATATCGCAAAATACGATAGAAACCCTCCAAACCCACCTTTCTGTATAAGCAAAATCCCTGAAAAACCCAATGAAATAGTTCATATGGATATTTGGTTCCAAAATAAGAATACAATGTACATATCGTTTATTGATAAATTTACGAAATTTGCCCAAGTTATTCCAATTAAATTCAGAACTTGGTCAGAATTGAGAAAATCTTTGAACTCATTTTTTTCCGTTAATGATAAACCCCAGAATATAATCACCGATAACGAAACCGCTTTCCAAAATAATCTACGATACCTCCTGCAAAATGAAGGTATTCAATTACATTTTTGCACCCCAGGATTAAAAACAGGAAACAGTGACATCGAAAGATTTCATAATACCTTAAACGAACATCTTAGAATAATGACCCAAATTAACAAACAAGATCCTACAAAACCCATCTGCGTTCAAGAAGCAGTTAAATTCTACAATAATACTATTCACTCTACAACAAACGAAAAACCAATTGATTTTAAAAATGGAGCTATTTTACCCGATAAATACCCAGACATCAGGAATAGAATCATAAAAACGCAAAATAGAAATATAAAATACCATAACAAAAACAAAAAAGAATGTGAATATAATCCTAATTTTACAATAAACACACAATCTAAAACAAAACTACAACCTAAATTTAAAATAAACAACCGTAAAGACCATATAAATAAAAAACTCCTCAAACGTTATAAACATTTCCAACCAAATAAAATATCATTTCAGCAACAATCCTCATCTTTGCCCTATGTTTCACTTCAACCACTCAGCAGAATATAGATATCAATGAACTCCCTATAGGATACGGATACAGTTTAATACGTTTAGAAGAAATAAACATGATTGTAAATTTTACCAAACTCGTGCATGTTATCGACTTAGAAGAATACGATAAAATGCTTCAATATATTGAAAATAATATACCTTTACCATTTTACCAAAACCACCCAAAACATTATTCTCTAAAGAAAAAGATTCAAGAAAAGTTATACGAATTAGAACCCCAGGATACACATCGACATAAGCGAGGATTAATTAATCTATTCAGTTCTTTCCTACATTGGATTGGCGGAACAATGGATAATGATGATCGACAAGACATCAAATCGCACTTTAAAGCAATAGACAAAAATTTAATAATGGTTACTGACAACTTAATAAACAAATAATAATTAATAAACAGATTAATAATGAACTTAAAAACCTTACTTACACTGTAAATCATAATCAACGCATAACGATGAATAAAATAAACAAATTAATAGAAACCAGTAACAGATTAGAACGAAACTTTTTAGAGTTTAAGTATGATCAAGAAGTAAAAGAAAACTTGCAACTCATACTAAATTTAATTTTAGACATCCAACAAATAATTATGTCATCTCGATTAGAAGTAATGAGCAAAGATGTTCTAACTGCAAAAGAGATTTACGACTATAAAATTGATATTAATAAATTACAAAATATTCGAATTGCTGTAGCACAGAAAAACAAAATCATTCTTATTATTGTACAAATTCCTAACTTTTCATCAGAGCTTTATTTTAAAACGAAGATTGTAACTTTTCCAAACAAAAATAATCTTGAATTAGTAACAAAATTTACTACTGTAATAACTTGCCAAAATAACATATTTATGTATACTACTGCAAACACAATGAATACTCTCAAACCTATAACAGATAAATGTATTGCTAATCTAATACAATCACCGCAAAACTGTACAATGATATTAAATAGCGAAGAAATTATTGAAAAAGTATCAGATAATATTTTAGTCACAAAAAAACCTCAAACCAACTCGTATCGAACACGATTGTAGTGATCAAACTTTTGATATTAAAAATCACAATATTATTAAATTTAATCATTGTCAAATTAAAATCAAAAACCATACATTTCAAAATAAGTTCGAAACGATTGAGAATAACGTCATTTTGCCAACCATAATGAAAAATATAACTTATACAGACCTGTCAAATCTCACTTTGAAACATGTATACTATAAAAATATTGAAAATCTGAAACATATTGAATTAATAAAATTAAAACATTAAAATAGCTCTTGGTGGAGCACATTCATTAATATTCTTATTATTGTCATTGTTATTATAACTTATGGAAAATGTTTACAAACAAACGGACCTTTTCAATTAAAAATGAACCTGAATCGCGAGAACGCAATTCCTCTTCAGGAGGGACGTGTTATATCAGAGGCTGATATGAAAGCCACAACCATTAACTAAATGTGATGACGGTTCACATAAACAAAAGCCAACACATCTCACTTCAAACGACACGAGATGCATGTCGCCTGAAGTAAGTGGCCAAGTTGAAGCGCGATCAAAAACTAATTAAAAAAACATAAATAGTTTCAAGTAGCACATTAATGTGAAATGCTGACGATCATTGCTAACGTTTGTAAATATTGAAAAGTTTTAAATAGGATAAGATCCATAGAAACAGTCTCAGTTTTTAAGTACTCATCTGATTTAAGCCATCGATTTTTCCAAATAAAGAATTTCGGCTAATTGAAAAACGGTTTTTTCATTCATACGTATAACAAACGTATAATTGGTGCAGTCGTTCGTCCGAATTTATTTCTGCGAAAAAGAAAAAAAAAGGACATCCGAACCAAAACGCGACACCGCTAAATGTAAGTGCATAAGGTGACTAACGCAAACCGCTGATATCGGAAGTGGAATTTCGGTATATTCACGCGAATACTCAATAGTGTAGTGAAAAGTGAAAAACTAACATATTTACAAGTTTCCTTTGAGATAGGAGAAATCTTAATCCCCAACCGCTACTATAACAAGTTTTCAGCGAACATCATAAATTCCAAGGAATCATAAGGAAAAATGGCTACAAACAACATAGTCCAGCCCTCAAAATTAGCAGAAGCATCACAGAACTTGCAGGAAAACGACAAATTAATGCCACATTCAGCAGTTTCTACCCCTACATATAAAACTATAGAGATGAACCCCGTGAAATTCGCATCAAAGCTACCAACCTACGATGGATCGAGAGGAATCTTAAAAACATGGATCGACAATTTAGAAATACTGGTCTCAACTCTGTCTGGTTACGACCAATTGTCGCATTCTATTATTTTCAACATATTGCGAACAAAACTTATAGGTAAGGCACTCCAAGTACTCAATATCAATAGTCATATAAGCCAGTGGAATCATCGGTGATAGAAAAAATTGTTTGCAGTTATTAGATGAATTAAAATTAACCGATTTTGAAACAAATGTGATAGATTTTTATAATAAAATAATGTTTAAATTGCAACGTTTGAATATTAAATCAGAACTAGAAAACAGATCCGAAGAAATTGAAAGTAATAAAAGAATAGCTCTACATGTTTTTATGTGCAAAATGATTGAACCTATTAGAAGTGTCTTGTTCAGTAGAAATCCTCTTTCGCTAGAACATGCTCTCATTATTTTAACAGAAGGTAATTATCTGCATTACAGTATCAAAACTCAGAAAAATTTCGTTCCTAACTCAGAATATAAACCACGTGCAACAAAACCTAATAAACCTTTTAATAACTCGCAACAATCGCGTAACTATACTCCAAATAATAATAATAATAATTTCAATATTTTTTTTTTTTTAATTTTAATTTTAATTTTTTTTTTTAAATTTTTTTTTTCTTTTTTCTATTTTTTCCTTTTTCCTTTATATATATATATATATATATATATATATATATATATATCTTTTTTTTAAGAACGCTAATATTTTTTTTCCTGCTACAAATGTGAAACAAAATTAGATATATTGAACTCTGAATAAAACTTTTGAGATACTGGTACTATTTGTTGCTGGTTTTCTCGAAATTATTCGTCGCAGTAACCGTTGAAATTATTTTCCTGAATCAAAGAAATTTAGAAATAATCAAAAACCTCAAAAATACCTATCCTTGATCGTATTCTTTAATTGTCCAGAAGGAAAGGGTGTTCACTAGTTCACTATTGCGCAAAAATCACTTTAAAACCCGATAGAACTTAAAAAATTCTAATATTATTGCTCCGCACAAAATTAATTCTTGCTCTGTCAAATGTCAGAATATATCAACAACAATTCCTCCATCAACACCCAGGTGGGTACCGAAACAATCATTTTAATAGATTTAATAATAATTCTCTTCAATCGAGAATAAATCGATATGGTCCACCACAATCCATGGAAATGGACTCAATCCAAATACAGACAAACTCAAATTTTCGTCAACAAGCCTCGGAAAACCATATAAATTCAAGTCAAACTTACCCTATATTAGAATAGATTCTTATGGACTACCATTAAGATTCTTAATAGATACAGGTGCAACCATGAGTGTTATTCGACCTGGTCTATGTGACCCAAAATTAAGACATTTTATTGAAAAAACTAAAATATATACATTGAATTCCAATCATGAATTTAACTATACAATTTCAATTAAGCCTTTTAAAGAATTCCCCGATTCGAATGAAAAAAATAGATTTGATTTCCAAGAAATAAAGTTTAGCGAAAAATTTGATGGTCTGCTTGGCAATGATATATTATCATTGTACCAAACAAAAATAGATCTTCATAACAAAACTATTCAGTTCAATGGAAAGGTTATTCCGTTGTTCTTCAACGAAAATGAAGAAAAGGAAACACCGATTAACAGTTCCCTAAAGACTTTCAACGCAATCGAAACCTCTTTAGAAACTTTTCAAAATAAAAATTTAACTGAAAAAAAGAATTCTATTTTGCCACCAATCGATGATGATTTCGAGAATATTCAAGTTCCATATCACGAAATCGTCGCATTTTCTGATGAACGAAACCCCTCAAAGGATATTCTAAATGAAATCCGAACAAATCATTTAAATGATGAAGAAAGAGATAAATTATTGTCCATAGTGAAAAAATATCGCAATGCGTTTTATCAAGAAAAAGATAAACTGAATTTTACTCACGTTATTAAGCACGAAATTAAAACAAAACATAATGACTCGGTCTATACAAAAACCTACAGATATCCTGAAGCCCATCGCAAAGAAGTTCAAAATCAAATACAAGATTTATTAAATCAAGGCATAATACGGCATAGCTCATCACCATACTCATCACCTATTTGGGTTGTCGCCAAGAAGACAGATGCGTCTGGTAAAGCTGAATGGAGAATCGTGATAGATTATAGAAAACTCAATCAAATTACAACTGATGATAAATTCCCAATCCCTAATGTCGACGATATATTAGACAAATTAGGAAGATCTATGTACTTTTCGACATTAGACTTGGCAAAAGGTTTTCATCAGATTGAAATTAAAGAAAGCGATATCCCAAAAACTGCCTTTTCAACAAACTTTGGTCATTACGAATTTACCAGAATGCCCTTTGGTCTTAAAAACGCTCCAGCAACGTTTCAACGACTAATGAACTTTGTCCTAAAAGATCTTATAGGTTCAATTTGTTTTGTATACATGGATGATATTATAATATTCAGTACCTCACTACAAGAGCATCTGGTTTCTTTAGAAAAAGTTTTCAAAAAATTAAAGGAAGCAAACCTACACATCCAGTTAGACAAGTCTGAATTTCTAAAACATGAAATTGAATTCTTAGGTCATATAGTAACACCTCAAGGCGTTAAACCAAATCCAAACAAAGTGGAAGCAATTTCAAAAATGAAAATCGCACAAACCAAAAAACAAATCAAACAATTCTTAGGCATGGTAGGCTACTATCGAAAATTCATTAAAGACTTCTCGAAAATTGCAAAACCCCTCACGATGAAATTGAAAAATGATGCCCAAATAAGTGTCGATGACAATGGCTACAGAGAAAGTTTCGAACAACTGAAACTACTCGTAATGAGTGACCCCATACTAAAATATCCAGATTTTACAAAAAAAATTGTTGTGACAACGGATGCTTCAAACTATGCCATTGGCGCTGTTTTATCTCAGGAAGGACATCCAATTTGCTACGCGAGTAGAACTTTAAATAATCATGAAACAAAGTATGCTACAATTGAAAAAGAACTACTGTCAATTGTATGGTCATTAAAATACTTTCGACCATATATTTATGGTAGGAAATTCACAATTAAAACAGATCATAAGCCTTTAACTTGGATTACAAATTTAAAAGAACCTAACCCGAAACTCCAAAGATGGAAAATTCAATTAGAAGAATACAACTACGATATAGAGTACATAAAAGGAAAAGAAAACGTAGTTGCAGATTATTTTTCCCGGCCTGTTGTAAATGAACTAGAAAATAATAACGATGACGCCTCAATCAGAGCAACATGTCATAGTGCACAGGAAGATACAAATAAGCGAAAGACCATTCAACATTTTTAGAACACAAATTATAATTAAACAGGGTAATACAAACTCAACAAAAATAGAAAAACATTTCAATAGAACTAGGAAAATATTTATTTCTAAAGAACCTGACGAAAAATTTTTCAACTATATCTTACGCAATCATTTACCTGCAAAAGGTTTAATAGGAGTTTATATCCCCAATGAGGACTTATTCAGAAAATTTCAAAATACTTATCTTACATGGACAACACCTCATAATCCTGTCAAAATAGTTAAAAGCCCCTACTTATTATTTGATTGTGATGAACAGAGTGACATTCACGAGGAAATTAATAGAGAACATTTAAAAAATAATCATAGAGGTATAGAAGAAATTTACAAAAACCTAAAATTGAAATGCTATTATCCAAATCTCAAAAATGAAATAACGAAATTAATAAATAATTGTGGAATTTGCAATATCGCAAAATACGATAGAAACCCTCCAAACCCACCTTTCTGTATAAGCAAAATCCCTGAAAAACCCAATGAAATAGTTCATATGGATATTTGGTTCCAAAATAAGAATACAATGTACATATCGTTTATTGATAAATTTACGAAATTTGCCCAAGTTATTCCAATTAAATTCAGAACTTGGTCAGAATTGAGAAAATCTTTGAACTCATTTTTTTCCGTTAATGATAAACCCCAGAATATAATCACCGATAACGAAACCGCTTTCCAAAATAATCTACGATACCTCCTGCAAAATGAAGGTATTCAATTACATTTTTGCACCCCAGGATTAAAAACAGGAAACAGTGACATCGAAAGATTTCATAATACCTTAAACGAACATCTTAGAATAATGACCCAAATTAACAAACAAGATCCTACAAAACCCATCTGCGTTCAAGAAGCAGTTAAATTCTACAATAATACTATTCACTCTACAACAAACGAAAAACCAATTGATTTTAAAAATGGAGCTATTTTACCCGATAAATACCCAGACATCAGGAATAGAATCATAAAAACGCAAAATAGAAATATAAAATACCATAACAAAAACAAAAAAGAATGTGAATATAATCCTAATTTTACAATAAACACACAATCTAAAACAAAACTACAACCTAAATTTAAAATAAACAACCGTAAAGACCATATAAATAAAAAACTCCTCAAACGTTATAAACATTTCCAACCAAATAAAATATCATTTCAGCAACAATCCTCATCTTTGCCCTATGTTTCACTTCAACCACTCAGCAGAATATAGATATCAATGAACTCCCTATAGGATACGGATACAGTTTAATACGTTTAGAAGAAATAAACATGATTGTAAATTTTACCAAACTCGTGCATGTTATCGACTTAGAAGAATACGATAAAATGCTTCAATATATTGAAAATAATATACCTTTACCATTTTACCAAAACCACCCAAAACATTATTCTCTAAAGAAAAAGATTCAAGAAAAGTTATACGAATTAGAACCCCAGGATACACATCGACATAAGCGAGGATTAATTAATCTATTCAGTTCTTTCCTACATTGGATTGGCGGAACAATGGATAATGATGATCGACAAGACATCAAATCGCACTTTAAAGCAATAGACAAAAATTTAATAATGGTTACTGACAACTTAATAAACAAATAATAATTAATAAACAGATTAATAATGAACTTAAAAACCTTACTTACACTGTAAATCATAATCAACGCATAACGATGAATAAAATAAACAAATTAATAGAAACCAGTAACAGATTAGAACGAAACTTTTTAGAGTTTAAGTATGATCAAGAAGTAAAAGAAAACTTGCAACTCATACTAAATTTAATTTTAGACATCCAACAAATAATTATGTCATCTCGATTAGAAGTAATGAGCAAAGATGTTCTAACTGCAAAAGAGATTTACGACTATAAAATTGATATTAATAAATTACAAAATATTCGAATTGCTGTAGCACAGAAAAACAAAATCATTCTTATTATTGTACAAATTCCTAACTTTTCATCAGAGCTTTATTTTAAAACGAAGATTGTAACTTTTCCAAACAAAAATAATCTTGAATTAGTAACAAAATTTACTACTGTAATAACTTGCCAAAATAACATATTTATGTATACTACTGCAAACACAATGAATACTCTCAAACCTATAACAGATAAATGTATTGCTAATCTAATACAATCACCGCAAAACTGTACAATGATATTAAATAGCGAAGAAATTATTGAAAAAGTATCAGATAATATTTTAGTCACAAAAAAACCTCAAACCAACTCGTATCGAACACGATTGTAGTGATCAAACTTTTGATATTAAAAATCACAATATTATTAAATTTAATCATTGTCAAATTAAAATCAAAAACCATACATTTCAAAATAAGTTCGAAACGATTGAGAATAACGTCATTTTGCCAACCATAATGAAAAATATAACTTATACAGACCTGTCAAATCTCACTTTGAAACATGTATACTATAAAAATATTGAAAATCTGAAACATATTGAATTAATAAAATTAAAACATTAAAATAGCTCTTGGTGGAGCACATTCATTAATATTCTTATTATTGTCATTGTTATTATAACTTATGGAAAATGTTTACAAACAAACGGACCTTTTCAATTAAAAATGAACCTGAATCGCGAGAACGCAATTCCTCTTCAGGAGGGACGTGTTATATCAGAGGCTGATATGAAAGCCACAACCATTAACTAAATGTGATGACGGTTCACATAAACAAAAGCCAACACATCTCACTTCAAACGACACGAGATGCATGTCGCCTGAAGTAAGTGGCCAAGTTGAAGCGCGATCAAAAACTAATTAAAAAAACATAAATAGTTTCAAGTAGCACATTAATGTGAAATGCTGACGATCATTGCTAACGTTTGTAAATATTGAAAAGTTTTAAATAGGATAAGATCCATAGAAACAGTCTCAGTTTTTAAGTACTCATCTGATTTAAGCCATCGATTTTTCCAAATAAAGAATTTCGGCTAATTGAAAAACGGTTTTTTCATTCATACGTATAACAAACGTATAATTGGTGCAGTCGTTCGTCCGAATTTATTTCTGCGAAAAAGAAAAAAAAAGGACATCCGAACCAAAACGCGACACCGCTAAATGTAAGTGCATAAGGTGACTAACGCAAACCGCTGATATCGGAAGTGGAATTTCGGTATATTCACGCGAATACTCAATAGTGTAGTGAAAAGTGAAAAACTAACATATTTACAAGTTTCCTTTGAGATAGGAGAAATCTTAATCCCCAACCGCTACTATAACAAGTTTTCAGCGAACATCATAAATTCCAAGGAATCATAAGGAAAAATGGCTACAAACAACATAGTCCAGCCCTCAAAATTAGCAGAAGCATCACAGAACTTGCAGGAAAACGACAAATTAATGCCACATTCAGCAGTTTCTACCCCTACATATAAAACTATAGAGATGAACCCCGTGAAATTCGCATCAAAGCTACCAACCTACGATGGATCGAGAGGAATCTTAAAAACATGGATCGACAATTTAGAAATACTGGTCTCAACTCTGTCTGGTTACGACCAATTGTCGCATTCTATTATTTTCAACATATTGCGAACAAAACTTATAGGTAAGGCACTCCAAGTACTCAATATCAATAGTCATATAAGCCAGTGGAATCATCGGTGATAGAAAAAATTGTTTGCAGTTATTAGATGAATTAAAATTAACCGATTTTGAAACAAATGTGATAGATTTTTATAATAAAATAATGTTTAAATTGCAACGTTTGAATATTAAATCAGAACTAGAAAACAGATCCGAAGAAATTGAAAGTAATAAAAGAATAGCTCTACATGTTTTTATGTGCAAAATGATTGAACCTATTAGAAGTGTCTTGTTCAGTAGAAATCCTCTTTCGCTAGAACATGCTCTCATTATTTTAACAGAAGGTAATTATCTGCATTACAGTATCAAAACTCAGAAAAATTTCGTTCCTAACTCAGAATATAAACCACGTGCAACAAAACCTAATAAACCTTTTAATAACTCGCAACAATCGCGTAACTATACTCCAAATAATAATAATAATAATTTCAATATTTTTTTTTTTTAATTTTAATTTTAATTTTTTTTTTAAATTTTAATTTAATTTAATTTTTTTTTCTTTTTTCTATTTTTTCCTTTTTCCTTTATATATATATATATATATATCTTTTTTTTAAGAACGCTAATATTTTTTTTCCTGCTACAAATGTGAAACAAAATTAGATATATTGAACTCTGAATAAAACTTTTGAGATACTGGTACTATTTGTTGCTGGTTTTCTCGAAATTATTCGTCGCAGTAACCGTTGAAATTATTTTCCTGAATCAAAGAAATTTAGAAATAATCAAAAACCTCAAAAATACCTATCCTTGATCGTATTCTTTAATTGTCCAGAAGGAAAGGGTGTTCACTAGTTCACTATTGCGCAAAAATCACTTTAAAACCCGATAGAACTTAAAAAATTCTAATATTATTGCTCCGCACAAAATTAATTCTTGCTCTGTCAAATGTCAGAATATATCAACAACAATTCCTCCATCAACACCCAGGTGGGTACCGAAACAATCATTTTAATAGATTTAATAATAATTCTCTTCAATCGAGAATAAATCGATATGGTCCACCACAATCCATGGAAATGGACTCAATCCAAATACAGACAAACTCAAATTTTCGTCAACAAGCCTCGGAAAACCATATAAATTCAAGTCAAACTTACCCTATATTAGAATAGATTCTTATGGACTACCATTAAGATTCTTAATAGATACAGGTGCAACCATGAGTGTTATTCGACCTGGTCTATGTGACCCAAAATTAAGACATTTTATTGAAAAAACTAAAATATATACATTGAATTCCAATCATGAATTTAACTATACAATTTCAATTAAGCCTTTTAAAGAATTCCCCGATTCGAATGAAAAAAATAGATTTGATTTCCAAGAAATAAAGTTTAGCGAAAAATTTGATGGTCTGCTTGGCAATGATATATTATCATTGTACCAAACAAAAATAGATCTTCATAACAAAACTATTCAGTTCAATGGAAAGGTTATTCCGTTGTTCTTCAACGAAAATGAAGAAAAGGAAACACCGATTAACAGTTCCCTAAAGACTTTCAACGCAATCGAAACCTCTTTAGAAACTTTTCAAAATAAAAATTTAACTGAAAAAAAGAATTCTATTTTGCCACCAATCGATGATGATTTCGAGAATATTCAAGTTCCATATCACGAAATCGTCGCATTTTCTGATGAACGAAACCCCTCAAAGGATATTCTAAATGAAATCCGAACAAATCATTTAAATGATGAAGAAAGAGATAAATTATTGTCCATAGTGAAAAAATATCGCAATGCGTTTTATCAAGAAAAAGATAAACTGAATTTTACTCACGTTATTAAGCACGAAATTAAAACAAAACATAATGACTCGGTCTATACAAAAACCTACAGATATCCTGAAGCCCATCGCAAAGAAGTTCAAAATCAAATACAAGATTTATTAAATCAAGGCATAATACGGCATAGCTCATCACCATACTCATCACCTATTTGGGTTGTCGCCAAGAAGACAGATGCGTCTGGTAAAGCTGAATGGAGAATCGTGATAGATTATAGAAAACTCAATCAAATTACAACTGATGATAAATTCCCAATCCCTAATGTCGACGATATATTAGACAAATTAGGAAGATCTATGTACTTTTCGACATTAGACTTGGCAAAAGGTTTTCATCAGATTGAAATTAAAGAAAGCGATATCCCAAAAACTGCCTTTTCAACAAACTTTGGTCATTACGAATTTACCAGAATGCCCTTTGGTCTTAAAAACGCTCCAGCAACGTTTCAACGACTAATGAACTTTGTCCTAAAAGATCTTATAGGTTCAATTTGTTTTGTATACATGGATGATATTATAATATTCAGTACCTCACTACAAGAGCATCTGGTTTCTTTAGAAAAAGTTTTCAAAAAATTAAAGGAAGCAAACCTACACATCCAGTTAGACAAGTCTGAATTTCTAAAACATGAAATTGAATTCTTAGGTCATATAGTAACACCTCAAGGCGTTAAACCAAATCCAAACAAAGTGGAAGCAATTTCAAAAATGAAAATCGCACAAACCAAAAAACAAATCAAACAATTCTTAGGCATGGTAGGCTACTATCGAAAATTCATTAAAGACTTCTCGAAAATTGCAAAACCCCTCACGATGAAATTGAAAAATGATGCCCAAATAAGTGTCGATGACAATGGCTACAGAGAAAGTTTCGAACAACTGAAACTACTCGTAATGAGTGACCCCATACTAAAATATCCAGATTTTACAAAAAAAATTGTTGTGACAACGGATGCTTCAAACTATGCCATTGGCGCTGTTTTATCTCAGGAAGGACATCCAATTTGCTACGCGAGTAGAACTTTAAATAATCATGAAACAAAGTATGCTACAATTGAAAAAGAACTACTGTCAATTGTATGGTCATTAAAATACTTTCGACCATATATTTATGGTAGGAAATTCACAATTAAAACAGATCATAAGCCTTTAACTTGGATTACAAATTTAAAAGAACCTAACCCGAAACTCCAAAGATGGAAAATTCAATTAGAAGAATACAACTACGATATAGAGTACATAAAAGGAAAAGAAAACGTAGTTGCAGATTATTTTTCCCAGCCTGTTGTAAATGAACTAGAAAATAATAACGATGACGCCTCAATCAGAGCAACATGTCATAGTGCACAGGAAGATACAAATAAGCGAAAGACCATTCAACATTTTTAGAACACAAATTATAATTAAACAGGGTAATACAAACTCAACAAAAATAGAAAAACATTTCAATAGAACTAGGAAAATATTTATTTCTAAAGAACCTGACGAAAAATTTTTCAACTATATCTTACGCAATCATTTACCTGCAAAAGGTTTAATAGGAGTTTATATCCCCAATGAGGACTTATTCAGAAAATTTCAAAATACTTATCTTACATGGACAACACCTCATAATCCTGTCAAAATAGTTAAAAGCCCCTACTTATTATTTGATTGTGATGAACAGAGTGACATTCACGAGGAAATTAATAGAGAACATTTAAAAAATAATCATAGAGGTATAGAAGAAATTTACAAAAACCTAAAATTGAAATGCTATTATCCAAATCTCAAAAATGAAATAACGAAATTAATAAATAATTGTGGAATTTGCAATATCGCAAAATACGATAGAAACCCTCCAAACCCACCTTTCTGTATAAGCAAAATCCCTGAAAAACCCAATGAAATAGTTCATATGGATATTTGGTTCCAAAATAAGAATACAATGTACATATCGTTTATTGATAAATTTACGAAATTTGCCCAAGTTATTCCAATTAAATTCAGAACTTGGTCAGAATTGAGAAAATCTTTGAACTCATTTTTTTCCGTTAATGATAAACCCCAGAATATAATCACCGATAACGAAACCGCTTTCCAAAATAATCTACGATACCTCCTGCAAAATGAAGGTATTCAATTACATTTTTGCACCCCAGGATTAAAAACAGGAAACAGTGACATCGAAAGATTTCATAATACCTTAAACGAACATCTTAGAATAATGACCCAAATTAACAAACAAGATCCTACAAAACCCATCTGCGTTCAAGAAGCAGTTAAATTCTACAATAATACTATTCACTCTACAACAAACGAAAAACCAATTGATTTTAAAAATGGAGCTATTTTACCCGATAAATACCCAGACATCAGGAATAGAATCATAAAAACGCAAAATAGAAATATAAAATACCATAACAAAAACAAAAAAGAATGTGAATATAATCCTAATTTTACAATAAACACACAATCTAAAACAAAACTACAACCTAAATTTAAAATAAACAACCGTAAAGACCATATAAATAAAAAACTCCTCAAACGTTATAAACATTTCCAACCAAATAAAATATCATTTCAGCAACAATCCTCATCTTTGCCCTATGTTTCACTTCAACCACTCAGCAGAATATAGATATCAATGAACTCCCTATAGGATACGGATACAGTTTAATACGTTTAGAAGAAATAAACATGATTGTAAATTTTACCAAACTCGTGCATGTTATCGACTTAGAAGAATACGATAAAATGCTTCAATATATTGAAAATAATATACCTTTACCATTTTACCAAAACCACCCAAAACATTATTCTCTAAAGAAAAAGATTCAAGAAAAGTTATACGAATTAGAACCCCAGGATACACATCGACATAAGCGAGGATTAATTAATCTATTCAGTTCTTTCCTACATTGGATTGGCGGAACAATGGATAATGATGATCGACAAGACATCAAATCGCACTTTAAAGCAATAGACAAAAATTTAATAATGGTTACTGACAACTTAATAAACAAATAATAATTAATAAACAGATTAATAATGAACTTAAAAACCTTACTTACACTGTAAATCATAATCAACGCATAACGATGAATAAAATAAACAAATTAATAGAAACCAGTAACAGATTAGAACGAAACTTTTTAGAGTTTAAGTATGATCAAGAAGTAAAAGAAAACTTGCAACTCATACTAAATTTAATTTTAGACATCCAACAAATAATTATGTCATCTCGATTAGAAGTAATGAGCAAAGATGTTCTAACTGCAAAAGAGATTTACGACTATAAAATTGATATTAATAAATTACAAAATATTCGAATTGCTGTAGCACAGAAAAACAAAATCATTCTTATTATTGTACAAATTCCTAACTTTTCATCAGAGCTTTATTTTAAAACGAAGATTGTAACTTTTCCAAACAAAAATAATCTTGAATTAGTAACAAAATTTACTACTGTAATAACTTGCCAAAATAACATATTTATGTATACTACTGCAAACACAATGAATACTCTCAAACCTATAACAGATAAATGTATTGCTAATCTAATACAATCACCGCAAAACTGTACAATGATATTAAATAGCGAAGAAATTATTGAAAAAGTATCAGATAATATTTTAGTCACAAAAAAACCTCAAACCAACTCGTATCGAACACGATTGTAGTGATCAAACTTTTGATATTAAAAATCACAATATTATTAAATTTAATCATTGTCAAATTAAAATCAAAAACCATACATTTCAAAATAAGTTCGAAACGATTGAGAATAACGTCATTTTGCCAACCATAATGAAAAATATAACTTATACAGACCTGTCAAATCTCACTTTGAAACATGTATACTATAAAAATATTGAAAATCTGAAACATATTGAATTAATAAAATTAAAACATTAAAATAGCTCTTGGTGGAGCACATTCATTAATATTCTTATTATTGTCATTGTTATTATAACTTATGGAAAATGTTTACAAACAAACGGACCTTTTCAATTAAAAATGAACCTGAATCGCGAGAACGCAATTCCTCTTCAGGAGGGACGTGTTATATCAGAGGCTGATATGAAAGCCACAACCATTAACTAAATGTGATGACGGTTCACATAAACAAAAGCCAACACATCTCACTTCAAACGACACGAGATGCATGTCGCCTGAAGTAAGTGGCCAAGTTGAAGCGCGATCAAAAACTAATTAAAAAAACATAAATAGTTTCAAGTAGCACATTAATGTGAAATGCTGACGATCATTGCTAACGTTTGTAAATATTGAAAAGTTTTAAATAGGATAAGATCCATAGAAACAGTCTCAGTTTTTAAGTACTCATCTGATTTAAGCCATCGATTTTTCCAAATAAAGAATTTCGGCTAATTGAAAAACGGTTTTTTCATTCATACGTATAACAAACGTATAATTGGTGCAGTCGTTCGTCCGAATTTATTTCTGCGAAAAAGAAAAAAAAGGACATCCGAACCAAAACGCGACACCGCTAAATGTAAGTGCATAAGGTGACTAACGCAAACCGCTGATATCGGAAGTGGAATTTCGGTATATTCACGCGAATACTCAATAGTGTAGTGAAAAGTGAAAAACTAACATATTTACAAGTTTCCTTTGAGATAGGAGAAATCTTAATCCCCAACCGCTACTATAACAAGTTTTCAGCGAACATCATAAATTCCAAGGAATCATAAGGAAAAATGGCTACAAACAACATAGTCCAGCCCTCAAAATTAGCAGAAGCATCACAGAACTTGCAGGAAAACGACAAATTAATGCCACATTCAGCAGTTTCTACCCCTACATATAAAACTATAGAGATGAACCCCGTGAAATTCGCATCAAAGCTACCAACCTACGATGGATCGAGAGGAATCTTAAAAACATGGATCGACAATTTAGAAATACTGGTCTCAACTCTGTCTGGTTACGACCAATTGTCGCATTCTATTATTTTCAACATATTGCGAACAAAACTTATAGGTAAGGCACTCCAAGTACTCAATATCAATAGTCATATAAGCCAGTGGAATCATCGGTGATAGAAAAAATTGTTTGCAGTTATTAGATGAATTAAAATTAACCGATTTTGAAACAAATGTGATAGATTTTTATAATAAAATAATGTTTAAATTGCAACGTTTGAATATTAAATCAGAACTAGAAAACAGATCCGAAGAAATTGAAAGTAATAAAAGAATAGCTCTACATGTTTTTATGTGCAAAATGATTGAACCTATTAGAAGTGTCTTGTTCAGTAGAAATCCTCTTTCGCTAGAACATGCTCTCATTATTTTAACAGAAGGTAATTATCTGCATTACAGTATCAAAACTCAGAAAAATTTCGTTCCTAACTCAGAATATAAACCACGTGCAACAAAACCTAATAAACCTTTTAATAACTCGCAACAATCGCGTAACTATACTCCAAATAATAATAATAATAATTTCAATATTTTTTTTTTTTAATTTTAATTTTAATTTTTTTTTTAAATTTTTTTTTTCTTTTTTCTATTTTTTCCTTTTTCCTTTATATATATATATATATATATATATATATATATATATATATATATATATATATATCTTTTTTTTAAGAACGCTAATATTTTTTTTCCTGCTACAAATGTGAAACAAAATTAGATATATTGAACTCTGAATAAAACTTTTGAGATACTGGTACTATTTGTTGCTGGTTTTCTCGAAATTATTCGTCGCAGTAACCGTTGAAATTATTTTCCTGAATCAAAGAAATTTAGAAATAATCAAAAACCTCAAAAATACCTATCCTTGATCGTATTCTTTAATTGTCCAGAAGGAAAGGGTGTTCACTAGTTCACTATTGCGCAAAAATCACTTTAAAACCCGATAGAACTTAAAAAATTCTAATATTATTGCTCCGCACAAAATTAATTCTTGCTCTGTCAAATGTCAGAATATATCAACAACAATTCCTCCATCAACACCCAGGTGGGTACCGAAACAATCATTTTAATAGATTTAATAATAATTCTCTTCAATCGAGAATAAATCGATATGGTCCACCACAATCCATGGAAATGGACTCAATCCAAATACAGACAAACTCAAATTTTCGTCAACAAGCCTCGGAAAACCATATAAATTCAAGTCAAACTTACCCTATATTAGAATAGATTCTTATGGACTACCATTAAGATTCTTAATAGATACAGGTGCAACCATGAGTGTTATTCGACCTGGTCTATGTGACCCAAAATTAAGACATTTTATTGAAAAAAACTAAAATATATACATTGAATTCCAATCATGAATTTAACTATACAATTTCAATTAAGCCTTTTAAAGAATTCCCCGATTCGAATGAAAAAAATAGATTTGATTTCCAAGAAATAAAGTTTAGCGAAAAATTTGATGGTCTGCTTGGCAATGATATTTTATCATTGTACCAAACAAAAATAGATCTTCATAACAAAACTATTCAGTTCAATGGAAAGGTTATTCCGTTGTTCTTCAACGAAAATGAAGAAAAGGAAACACCGATTAACAGTTCCCTAAAGACTTTCAACGCAATCGAAACCTCTTTAGAAACTTTTCAAAATAAAAATTTAACTGAAAAAAAGAATTCTATTTTGCCACCAATCGATGATGATTTCGAGAATATTCAAGTTCCATATCACGAAATCGTCGCATTTTCTGATGAACGAAACCCCTCAAAGGATATTCTAAATGAAATCCGAACAAATCATTTAAATGATGAAGAAAGAGATAAATTATTGTCCATAGTGAAAAAATATCGCAATGCGTTTTATCAAGAAAAAGATAAACTGAATTTTACTCACGTTATTAAGCACGAAATTAAAACAAAACATAATGACTCGGTCTATACAAAAACCTACAGATATCCTGAAGCCCATCGCAAAGAAGTTCAAAATCAAATACAAGATTTATTAAATCAAGGCATAATACGGCATAGCTCATCACCATACTCATCACCTATTTGGGTTGTCGCCAAGAAGACAGATGCGTCTGGTAAAGCTGAATGGAGAATCGTGATAGATTATAGAAAACTCAATCAAATTACAACTGATGATAAATTCCCAATCCCTAATGTCGACGATATATTAGACAAATTAGGAAGATCTATGTACTTTTCGACATTAGACTTGGCAAAAGGTTTTCATCAGATTGAAATTAAAGAAAGCGATATCCCAAAAACTGCCTTTTCAACAAACTTTGGTCATTACGAATTTACCAGAATGCCCTTTGGTCTTAAAAACGCTCCAGCAACGTTTCAACGACTAATGAACTTTGTCCTAAAAGATCTTATAGGTTCAATTTGCTTTGTATACATGGATGATATTATAATATTCAGTACCTCACTACAAGAGCATCTGGTTTCTTTAGAAAAAGTTTTCAAAAAATTAAAGGAAGCAAACCTACACATCCAGTTAGACAAGTCTGAATTTCTAAAACATGAAATTGAATTCTTAGGTCATATAGTAACACCTCAAGGCGTTAAACCAAATCCAAACAAAGTGGAAGCAATTTCAAAAATGAAAATCGCACAAACCAAAAAACAAATCAAACAATTCTTAGGCATGGTAGGCTACTATCGAAAATTCATTAAAGACTTCTCGAAAATTGCAAAACCCCTCACGATGAAATTGAAAAATGATGCCCAAATAAGTGTCGATGACAATGGCTACAGAGAAAGTTTCGAACAACTGAAACTACTCGTAATGAGTGACCCCATACTAAAATATCCAGATTTTACAAAAAAAATTGTTGTGACAACGGATGCTTCAAACTATGCCATTGGCGCTGTTTTATCTCAGGAAGGACATCCAATTTGCTACGCGAGTAGAACTTTAAATAATCATGAAACAAAGTATGCTACAATTGAAAAAGAACTACTGTCAATTGTATGGTCATTAAAATACTTTCGACCATATATTTATGGTAGGAAATTCACAATTAAAACAGATCATAAGCCTTTAACTTGGATTACAAATTTAAAAGAACCTAACCCGAAACTCCAAAGATGGAAAATTCAATTAGAAGAATACAACTACGATATAGAGTACATAAAAGGAAAAGAAAACGTAGTTGCAGATTATTTTTCCCGGCCTGTTGTAAATGAACTAGAAAATAATAACGATGACGCCTCAATCAGAGCAACATGTCATAGTGCACAGGAAGATACAAATAAGCGAAAGACCATTCAACATTTTTAGAACACAAATTATAATTAAACAGGGTAATACAAACTCAACAAAAATAGAAAAACATTTCAATAGAACTAGGAAAATATTTATTTCTAAAGAACCTGACGAAAAAATTTTCAACTATATCTTACGCAATCATTTACCTGCAAAAGGTTTAATAGGAGTTTATATCCCCAATGAGGACTTATTCAGAAAATTTCAAAATACTTATCTTACATGGACAACACCTCATAATCCTGTCAAAATAGTTAAAAGCCCCTACTTATTATTTGATTGTGATGAACAGAGTGACATTCACGAGGAAATTAATAGAGAACATTTAAAAAATAATCATAGAGGTATAGAAGAAATTTACAAAAACCTAAAATTGAAATGCTATTATCCAAATCTCAAAAATGAAATAACGAAATTAATAAATAATTGTGGAATTTGCAATATCGCAAAATACGATAGAAACCCTCCAAACCCACCTTTCTGTATAAGCAAAATCCCTGAAAAACCCAATGAAATAGTTCATATGGATATTTGGTCTCAAAATAAGAATACAATGTACATATCGTTTATTGATAAATTTACGAAATTTGCCCAAGTTATTCCAATTAAATTCAGAACTTGGTCAGAATTGAGAAAATCTTTGAACTCATTTTTTTCCGTTAATGATAAACCCCAGAATATAATCACCGATAACGAAACAGCTTTCCAAAATAATCTACGATACCTCCTGCAAAATGAAGGTATTCAATTACATTTTTGCACCCCAGGATTAAAAACAGGAAACAGTGACATCGAAAGATTTCATAATACCTTAAACGAACATCTTAGAATAATGACCCAAATTAACAAACAAGATCCTACAAAACCCATCTGCGTTCAAGAAGCAGTTAAATTCTACAATAATACTATTCACTCTACAACAAACGAAAAACCAATTGATTTTAAAAATGGAGCTATTTTACCCGATAAATACCCAGACATCAGGAATAGAATCATAAAAACGCAAAATAGAAATATAAAATACCATAACAAAAACAAAAAATAATGTGAATATAATCCTAATTTTACAATAAACACACAATCTAAAACAAAACTACAACCTAAATTTAAAATAAACAACCGTAAAGACCATATAAATAAAAAACTCCTCAAACGTTATAAACATTTCCAACCAAATAAAATATCATTTCAGCAACAATCCTCATCTTTGCCCTATGTTTCACTTCAACCACTCAGCAGAATATAGATATCAATGAACTCCCTATAGGATACGGATACAGTTTAATACGTTTAGAAGAAATAAACATGATTGTAAATTTTACCAAACTCGTGCATGTTATCGACTTAGAAGAATACGATAAAATGCTTCAATATATTGAAAATAATATACCTTTACCATTTTACCAAAACCACCCAAAACATTATTCTCTAAAGAAAAAGATTCAAGAAAAGTTATACGAATTAGAACCCCAGGATACACATCGACATAAGCGAGGATTAATTAATCTATTCAGTTCTTTCCTACATTGGATTGGCGGAACAATGGATAATGATGATCGACAAGACATCAAATCGCACTTTAAAGCAATAGACAAAAATTTAATAATGGTTACTGACAACTTAATAAACAAATAATAATTAATAAACAGATTAATAATGAACTTAAAAACCTTACTTACACTGTAAATCATAATCAACGCATAACGATGAATAAAATAAACAAATTAATAGAAACCAGTAACAGATTAGAACGAAACTTTTTAGAGTTTAAGTATGATCAAGAAGTAAAAGAAAACTTGCAACTCATACTAAATTTAATTTTAGACATCCAACAAATAATTATGTCATCTCGATTAGAAGTAATGAGCAAAGATGTTCTAACTGCAAAAGAGATTTACGACTATAAAATTGATATTAATAAATTACAAAATATTCGAATTGCTGTAGCACAGAAAAACAAAATCATTCTTATTATTGTACAAATTCCTAACTTTTCATCAGAGCTTTATTTTAAAACGAAGATTGTACCTTTTCCAAACAAAAATAATCTTAAATTAGTAACAAAATTTACTACTGTAATAACTTGCCAAAATAACATATTTATGTATACTACTGCAAACACAATGAATACTCTCAAACCTATAACAGATAAATGTATTGCTAATCTAATACAATCACCGCAAAACTGTACAATGATATTAAATAGCGAAGAAATTATTGAAAAAGTATCAGATAATATTTTAGTCACAAAAAAACCTCAAACCAACTCGTATCGAACACGATTGTAGTGATCAAACTTTTGATATTAAAAATCACAATATTATTAAATTTAATCATTGTCAAATTAAAATCAAAAACCATACATTTCAAAATAAGTTCGAAACGATTGAGAATAACGTCATTTTGCCAACCATAATGAAAAATATAACTTATACAGACCTGTCAAATCTCACTTTGAAACATGTATACTATAAAAATATTGAAAATCTGAAACATATTGAATTAATAAAATTAAAACATTAAAATAGCTCTTGGTGGAGCACATTCATTAATATTCTTATTATTGTCATTGTTATTATAACTTATGGAAAATGTTTACAAACAAACGGACCTTTTCAATTAAAAATGAACCTGAATCGCGAGAACGCAATTCCTCTTCAGGAGGGACGTGTTATATCAGAGGCTGATATGAAAGCCACAACCATTAACTAAATGTGATGACGGTTCACATAAACAAAAGCCAACACATCTCACTTCAAACGACACGAGATGCATGTCGCCTGAAGTAAGTGGCCAAGTTGAAGCGCGATCAAAAACTAATTAAAAAAACATAAATAGTTTCAAGTAGCACATTAATGTGAAATGCTGACGATCATTGCTAACGTTTGTAAATATTGAAAAGTTTTAAATAGGATAAGATCCATAGAAATAGTCTCAGTTTTTAAGTACTCATCTGATTTAAGCCATCGATTTTTCCAAATAAAGAATTTCGGCTAATTGAAAAACGGTTTTTTCATTCATACGTATAACAAACGTATAATTATATATATATATATATATATATGACATGTCGTTCGGGAGAACTCTCCTGGCGAGAGTCCGAAAGCGACTGGGGAGATTGGAACGTCGGCGGCATGCATCCGTCCTCCATCAGCACTTGCCAAAATGCTGATTAAGCACAAGTGCATGACGTTCCGATGGAGCAGCATGTCGTTTTCAGGATTTATGATAGCCATGCGTATTGAATTACGTGCATGGCTATCGCGGCGGAAGACATCCTATGCTCCTATTACCATAGTGCTGATGAAGCACATGTGCGCTCGCGTTGGGTCGACTATATCTTCCAGCGATTACGATAACCATGCGTTTCGGGTTACTTGCATGGCTATCGCGCTGGAAGAAATGCAACGTCCGCACATGTTGCAGACGCAGCGATCTCAACGCGTCCAAATTGCTGCTTCGATCAGCGGATCGTGGCCGGCGACAATTTAGCGAAGTGTTGCCGCCACAGTACTCCCCCCGCAGTGGCTTGACCACGATGTTAAGGCTGGAAGAGTACGGGTGGTCGAACTCTGCGTCCTGTGCGGGTGGTTGTTCGTGTTGCCGTGGAATCGCTGCTGTGAGTCCTCGATGGAGCAACGAATTCCGGCGTGCAGAACGCGGGTTTCAGCCTGTCGATGGAAATGGTGCTCGGGCGTCCGTTAATGTCCACCTTGAAGAACTTGGCCTTCCTGGTCAGAACAGGAAACGAACCATCGTAAGGCGGCGTCAGCGATGGTTTCGCCTTGTCGTTTCGTACAAAGGCATTGGTGCTGGTACCTAAGTCCTTGTGTACGAAAGTTGATGTGGTTGTATGATGCGCTGTGTCTCGAGGTCACAATTTTGCCATGCGTGACCTGAGATCGCGCAGGAAGTCGGTGTCGTTGGTGCCTGGCTGCGATGAGGCAAAAAATTCTCCAGGGAGCCGCAAGGTGGTTCCGTATACTATGTCGGCGGGCGTGGATTTGATGTCTTCCTTCAGTGCGTTGCGTAGGCCTAGCAGCACGAGGGGAAGTGCTTTCGTCCACTCCAGCGTTTCATGGCAACGAATGGCGGCTTTGACTGTTCGGTGCCATCGCTCGATGAATCCGTTGGCGGCAGGATGGTATGGGGTTGTCCTCAGGAGGTTAATCCCTAGAACTCGGGTCGAACTGGCGTCCCAGATCGGTAGTGATCCTTGCTGACACTCCAAAGCGGCTAATCCATGCATTGACTAGCGCTTCGGTGACCGATGTTGCGGTGATATTCTGGAGCGGGACTGCTACGGGCCAACGGGTGAAGCGGTCGATGATGGTCAGGCAGTATCGGTAACCCTCACTTGGCGATAATGGTCCAATGAGGTCCACGTTCATATGCTCAAACCTGGCATCTGGAAGAGCATAGCGTTGAAGGGTTGATTTGATGTGTCGTCAGGGTGTGCGAGCGCTGATGCCTTGCTCAGGTCTGCTTTGCACTGCTCGAAAGCTGTCGTTGCTTCGTCTGTCCATGTCAGCACCGTCTTGTCTCGCTTTTTGTTCCCTGCTGAGTCGTTGCAGTGGGCGTTGGCTTTGCGCAGCGTGAGGCAGAAATCGTCTGTAGAAATTGAGCATGCCTAGGAAGGATTTCAGTTGTAGCGCTGTTTTGAATCTCGTAATCGCGGATGTGCCTTCTATCTTCTCAGGTAAATGTTTCAATCCGGTTGACGAGATCGTGTGACCCAAAAAGCGAACTTCCTTCTGTCCAATTTGGCATTTGTCGATGTTGATTGTCAGCTCATATTTCCTCAGACGATCGAAAACTTCTGCGAGGTGATTCTGATGCGCCTGATGGTCTGGCGAGTACACTAGAATGTCATCTAAGTACACAAATACGTGTTTGAGTCCACGTAGAACCTCGTGCATGAAGCGCTGGAATGTCTGACCTGCGTTGCATAGCCCAAACGTCATGAAGACAAAGTCGTAAAATCCGAATGGCGTGATAATTGCTGTCGGGATGTCGCTCGGCTCGACTGGTATTTGGTGAAATGCCTTCTGTAAGTCGATCACAGTGAAGACCTTCATGTTGTGCAACGCAGTGGTGCAGTCCTGCAGGAACCCGATCGGGTAACGATCTGGAACGGTGCAGGCGTTGAGTGCGCGATAGTCTCCGCACGGACGACCATCGTCATTGGCTTTTCGGAACATGTGTAGGGGGCTGCTCCATGAGCTTTTGGAAGGTCGGCAGATCCCCTGCTGCGACATGTCGTCAAATTCAGCTTTCGCGGCTGCAAGTTTGTCGGGTGGCAAGCGGCGTGCCTTAGCGCAGACTGGAGGGCCTCTCGTCACAATGTGATGCGTCGTCGTGCAATCAATGTTGCGGCGTGCCGTGGTCACTGTGATGTCGTGGTACTCAGCCTGAAGGGCGGCGTATTCTGTGCCACTGTTCGATGATGTCGAAGAAACCGCTGGTGGTTGGTCCTTTGAAAGGACTTTCACCTCCGTAGAAGTCGCAGTTTGTCGTTCGATGAGTTTCCGTTCTTTAATGTCGACGAGCAGTCCGTAATGCTCGAGGAGATCAGCTCCGAGAATCGGGGAACTGACGTCTGCGATGACAAAGGTCCACGTCACAGGCTTCGGTAGCGTTAGCTTCCGCCTTCCGAAAGTACGAATAACGGAACCGTTGGCTGCTAATAGTCGCGTGCCAGGATCCGGGTTGCTTCGCTCTCGAATGGTCGGCGGAATAACAGAGACCGGAGTCTGCGCCGGTATCGATGAGTAGCGCACCTATGCCCTTGTTGTTTCTGATGTAGAGACGGTGCACGGTGCGTGTGCCGGCTAACTGGCGTGGAGAGGACGAACCTAGTTTTTTTGTCTACTAAGGCTGCAGGGCGGTCTGCAGTTCTTAGCAGTGGGTCTGTAGTGGGTGTGATACCAGCACATATCTGTCGTCTGCTGCGGTGTTTTCGGACGTGTCGGCGATTTTGGTGGCGTTCGTACCGTTCGCTGACTCGTATGGCAGAAACAGGAACAACTGGGATCAGTGCTGCGGTTGCGTTGAAGATCGTCAATTCTGTGCCCCAACTTACGGATTTCCTCCGTGAGCTTACTGAGCTCGGATGAAATTCGCAACGTTGGTGGAGCGGCTCCCGGCAGGTCGTGGTGCGAGAGTGACTGGATCGAGTATGGCCTAGATCCTTTGGTCACCTCGTACACTCGGTCAGCGATGGAGGCTAAGTTGGATAGCGAGGCGTCGTTCGCCGAGAGGATGCTGCGAAGTGTTACGTCCAAGCGGTTCAGCCACATCTGTTGGAGGGTCTCGTCGGTGATGCTGTCTGCCGCTAATGACCGCATCTGGTTCAGCAGCTGAGATGGCCGTTGGTCGCCAAGTTCAACCTCCGAAAGCAGCTTCTGGATACGTTGCTGGGTGGATTCCTGGAAAGCAGTGATTATCTCTCGCTTGAGATTGTCGTACTTGTGTAAAGGATTGCTCGTCGCAGGAGATTTCTCTGTTGCCTTCTCGGTGTTGGACGCCGAACGCCGGATCTTGTATTTTTCAAGGGAGATCCGTGATTTAGCGCTGTATAAGTAAAGCGCACTTTTAGTGAGGGAACAGGGTTATATTGGGGTACCTACCGGCAAGTTAATTGCCACATGTCTGGCGCAGGATTCAATATCCAAGCTAGCCGATATTTTTACTAACTTTTTATTTAGCGACTGGTTACGCTATAATTGAGGCGCTTCTAAAGCCAATTTACGGCTCGAGCGTTTTGCCAAACTACGGCAATAATGAGTTAATTGAAACGAGTCAAAAGTACGCTATGACTATGACTATATTTTCTTTTCTACAATTTCATTTTATACAATTTTTACAACTTAACATATAATCCCTACTCTAATATTTTATTCTACTTAATACATAATCCCTACTCTAAAACTGGAAGAATTGAATATAGTAAATTCATTCTACCAATCAAAATATCGATCAGCATTTTTCCATATGACCCAATTAAAAATGCAACACTCATAATATTCCATGAGTAATGACTACTCAGGTTTCTTCACAAAGGGTATACGTACTTTGTGTGTAAGTATGTTGTACATTGCACCTGCCAACGCTAAGCGCCGCTTAGTCTGGTGCGATCGCGATAGGTTAGTATAAACATTCATTCATGTGTCTATTTTTAGTGACAACATGAATTGGACTTTCGTGTGAGTAGATTATGTGTAATGCAAAACGAGTATGCAAAGTGAGCATTACAAGGTGATCGTAAATTATGCATTTGTATATTCTACAACTGCTCGTTGACTATTGATTTGTGGGTTTAGTTTATAGTAAAATGCTGATTGATTGTGTAGATATCTGTAGATCCACTACACTTGCCTTCCGTAGGTGGTTTGGAAACGGCGTTCCCAACTTGCTTTTCCATCCTGATGTCCAGGCTGGCAACGATAAGCTGGAATCCCGTCGTGTCCCCCGTTATGCGGTTCGCACCAAAATATGCTTCGACTTGGTCGAACCACAACTCGACGTCCTCCTCCCAGAATGGAGGAACCCGAAAGGCGACGCGGCTCACTTCTCCCGCGGCGGGAAACTCTGCGTCGTGAGCGGTGGCCGGGATATCGTCCTTTGGTGGGTCGTTCGTTGCCATATTGTTCGTGGGCTGGTCACTCACACTGAGGTGTTGCTCGCGGCTTGGGCACGTCTTTTTACGCCACGGACGTGATCCCTGTACAATATGTACACGAGGGACGCGGTGTTTATTAATAACACACAATAGCGTGTATTCGAGTCGCTCACTTTGAACGTCAAAGCACGAGTTTACGACCAGGGTGTTTGTAACCTCGCCGGTTACTTCTTTTGTCGGCTGGTTTCCCATTCACGTCGAACGTGGGATTTCGGTGCGTAATCCGGCGTTGCTTCGTAGTCCGTTCACGGTGAACGTGGACCTGGTTCACGGCGGAATTCGTAATTAAGACAGAAAACAAATCGCGAGAGGCAGGATCGCCAATTATGGGCCTCTACGCGTTCAAACGCGACTTTTACTTATTAACAATTTATTAACAAAAATTTTAAAGATATATAATAAAAGGTTTCCGCGGGCGGCGATGTCGTTGGGGTAAACTCTCCTGGCGACAGTCCGAAAGCGACTGGGGAGATTGGAACGTTGGCGGCATGCATCCGTCCTCCATCAGCACTTGCCAAAGTGCTGATTAAGCACAAGTGCATGACGTTCCGATGGAGCAGCATGTCGTTTTCAGGATTTATGATAGCCATGCGTATTGAATTACGTGCATGGCTATCGCGGCGGAAGACATCCTATGCTCCTATGACCATAGTGCTGATGAAGCACATGTGCGCTCGCGTTGGGTCGAGTATATCTTCCAGCGATTACGATAATCATGCGTTTCGGGTTACGTGCATGGCTATCGCGCTGGAAGAAATGCAACGTCCGCACATGTTGCAGACGCAGCGATCTCAACGCGTCCGAATTGCTGCTTCGATCAGCGGATGGTGGCCGGCGACAATTTAGCGAAGTGTTGCCGACACACACACACACACACACACATATATATATTATATATATATAATCAGTGAATTAAAGAGTAGGCGGACAGTCAGACAGTTCACACCGGAAAAATAAAGGAAGAGTACGTCAAGCGGCTTGGGAGACGAATCAATAATTTTTCGTAGAAATATAAAGACTCTTTTTCTGTAATTAAAATTAAATATCCTGTGCCCGGTAATTCTGATCCTACAAAGTGGGGGCTCAACCGGGATCATTTCGAGGCAACAGAGATATTTTGGTATGGTTTCAAAGTCGTTAGTGGTGAATTAAACGATGACAGTCCATACCTGAGAATTCGATAAAGGTGCGTGCGGTACACAATAGGCAGACGGCCAATTGACGATTTTTGTGTAACGTACATAAGGTGTTAAAATGCCGGGTTCTACGGAAAATGTGACTTATGACGAATTGGACATGGAGGAATTACGTAGTAGACTCCAAGTGCTTGGCCTATCGATGAAAGGATCTAAGTCCGTCTTAATTGAACGGTTGAGAAAAGTTGATCTGGCGAGAAACGCAAGTGACGAAGAAGAAGATGAAAGTGACAACGAAGATGGTTTGAATACTCTGAATGTGGGTGAACTGAAAGCTAGATTACATGCATTGCAACTCAAGGTTACGGGTAAAAAGGCGGCGCTGATCGAACCCTTGAGGTTAACAGAGGCAATGACGAAGGGCGACACAGATGTGAATGGTGAAACTAGTGTCGGAAAAGATAAAAAAATTGATAATCATCTCGAAGACGAAGATAGTGATCTTGATACGTTAAGAAGCAAAGAGTTTAAGGCACGTCTCATTGATTTGGGATTAAAGACAACGGGTAAAAAGGCCGAACTACTCGAAAGACTGAAGACGGCTCTGGAGGAAAAAGACAAGAGTAATTCGAGCAGTGATGACGAAAGTAGTTCGGGCAGTGAAAACAGTGACGATGAAGAATATGCAAACACCGGTGCGGGTGTGAAGCATGTACGTGGTGTTCCCAGAAAACGCAACTCAGGCAAGAGTGATGAAAGAGATCGTTTTGCCGGTTATCCGCGCAATATTGTGACGTTCAAAGATGTTGACGATGCCTTCGAACGATTCAGCGGTGATGGACACCAGAATGTTCGACGGTGGTTTTCCACATTTGAAGAAACCGCGGAAATGTGCTCATGGTCAGAGGCACAGAAGGTGATTTATATGAAAAAGTTGCTAGACGGACCAGCAAAAGTATATGTGAATTATGAGTGTCACGCTAAGACGTGGGGTAAATTGAAGACATACATAATTAAAAAATTCTCTGAAACGATGAATAATAAACAAGTGCATGAAGCATTGGCTGCAGTTATGAAAAAAAGTGAGGAATCTTATGAGGACTATGTTTATCGTGTGCTAGAGATGGCAAGTCACGTTCATATTGAGTTGGATGCAAAGTTGCAGTACATTATCGACGGCATTCACGATGACGAAGTGAACAAGTCAATTTTATATGGTGCAACAACGGTGAAAGACTTAAAAAAAAAATGAAGCAATACGAAAGGCAAAGAAAAAATACTAGGATGAAAACGCACGGAAAGCAAGGCCAGAAGAGTGATAAAAATGACGGGATGAAAAAGACGAATCTCACACGAGATGGTGCAAAGTCTAAGCACTGCTTTAACTGCGGTAGTAAGGCGCATTTGAGTGTCAATTGTCCGGACACAGGGAAAGTGCCAAAGTGTTTTGACTGTGAGGAATTCGGGCATCTTTCTACGAGGTGCCTAAGACCAAAGAAGAATCATGACGCGAAAGAGGGAAAGATGGGAAAAAGGAGAAACTCGATGTGACGCACTGATGACGGGGGACAAGAAAACATATAAGCATGTCAAAATATTGGGTCAAGATGTTACAGCTGTGTTGGACTCTGGTAGCGACTTACATCTGTTGCGATCCAGTTGCTACGTGCGGCTCGGAGCCCCGAAGCTCGAGGCAAAAATAATTCCTTTCGATGGTGTCGGTGCGTTGAACCAACGCACACTTGGACGTTTCAAGTCGGAAATAATCATCGATAATTTGACATTCACATTTAATTTTGACGTAGTTCCGGATGAGTTTCTCGGACACGATTTGTTAGTGGGTGGTGAATTATCCGACCATGCTGAAGTACGAGTAAAACACAGGCAAGCTGTGTTAAAGAAAATCGATTCGATTGAGAATACAGTGGAGACCAATGACGCTGGCTGGAACGAAGTGTTGAATAATAACGTGGGCCAAGTGACGGAAAATGATTATGACATTTCAATCCGACATGTGGTTGATCCAGAAATTAAAGACAAACTGCGAGAATTAGTTGAGAACTATGTACCGGATAAAACTAAAGATACAGGAGTGAAAATGCGTATTATGTTGCAAAACGAGATGCCTGTATTTCAGAATCCACGACGACTCTCGGACGAACAGAAAAAACAAGTGACCAAAACGATTGAAGAATGGATTGAAGGAGGTGTCGTACGACCAAGTGTATCCGATTACGCTAGTCCCGTAGTGTTAACTGAGAAGAAAAATGGACTAATGAGACTTTGCTGTGATTATCGGTCACTGAACGAAAAAATTATTAAAGACAGAAATCCTTTGCCATTGATCGAGGATCAATTGCAAAATGCGCGAGTGTTTTCTTAATTGGATTTAAAAGATGGATTCTTCCACGTGCCTGTTGAGGAAGAAAGTGTCAAGTATACGGCGTTTGTGGTGCCAGATGGGCATTATGAATTCCTAAAAGTTCCTTTCGGACTTTGTAACTCATCGGCGGTTTTCCAAGACATATTAGAGCAATTTTTCGGTCGCTAATTACAAGTGGCGTAGTGCTTGTGTACCTTAACTTGATTGTTCCTGCTCACGAGAAGGAAAATCTGGAGAAATTAAAAATTGTATTGAAAACGGCGAGTGAATACGGTTTGGTGATTAACTGAAATGTGAATTGCTGGTGAGAAGGGTTGATTACTTGGGATACATTGTGAAGGCCGGACAGATCCAACCCTCTGACAGAAAGACAATAGCAGTGAAGAAATTCCCAATTCCAAAAACAGTGAAACAGGTGCAAAGTTTTTTGGGACTCACGGGCTATTTTCGAAAATTTATTCCTCAATTTGCCGTGCATGCAAGACCCCTATCTCAATTGTTAAGACACGGTATGAAATTTGAGTTTGGGGACAAACAGAAGGCGTCGTTTGTTGAACATTGACTTTAAGATTGTGACAGACTTTAAGGCATTTGTGTTAACGATGAAAAAGAAAGACTTGTCTTTAAGAGTGTCGCATTGGGCACTGTTAATTGATCAATTCAATTATACAATTGAGCATCGACCTGGTACGTCAATGCGCCATGTAGACGCATTAAGTACAAATCCAGTTGAGATTTTACTTGTGCAAGAAGGCCGAGACGGTTTGATCGAAAAAATACAGAAAGCACAGCAAGATGATCCTGAATTGAAGAAAATTATTAATTCAGTTGAAAAAGGGCAAAATGATGAATTTTCCATGTCGAAAAAAGACGTGTTGTATCGCGAGAGTGATGGGGATGAACTCATGGTGGTTCCAAAAAGAATGCAGTATGACGTCATTAAACAGGCTCACGAACAAGGACATTTTGGTTGGAACAAAGTTGAGTTTATGTTGAAACGTGAATATTGGTTTCCTAATATGAGGCAGAAAATTCAAAAAGTGATTGAAAATTGTGTGAAGTCTTTGCTAAATGAGAAAAACATGGGAAAGGTGATGGTTTGTTAAATCCCATTGAAAAGGGAACTGTACCATTGGACACGTATCATGTTGACTATTTGGGTCCAATGCCCGCAACGAAGAAGGCCTACAATCATTTGTTTGTCATCGTTGATGCTTTCACAAAGTTTGTATGGTTATACCCAACGAAATCGACGACCACAGACGAAGCAATTAATCGAATCAAGTTGCAGGCAGTGACCTTTGGAAATCCCAGGCGCATTATATCCGATCGAGGTGCAGCATTTACCGCTAACACCTTCGATGATTTTTGTAAAGCTGAGAACATCGAACACGTTCTAATCACGACAGGTGTACCAAGAGCGAATGGTCGGGTGGAAAGGATGAACCGCGTGATTATTCCAATTTTGGCAAAATTGGCATCAGACAATCCTATGGAGTGGTGTAAATGTGTTGGTCAGGTGCAACAGTTCATGAATTCTACGCTCAGCAGAAGTACCAAGAAGACGCCTTTCGAATTATTGATTGGCGAAAAAATGAAATTAACAGATGATCAAATGTTAAGACAATTGGTGGAAGACGAGGAGCAACGGACAAATATCCGTGACGATACAAGAAATAACATCTTAAAAATACAGGAGGAAAATAGGAGGACATTCAACCGGAAGAGAAAATCGGCTGGAAAATATGAAGTGGGGGGATTTAGTCGCCATTCAAAGAACGCAGTATGGTGGTGGTCTAAAGTTATACCCTAAGTTTTTGGGACCGTACAAGATTGTCACGGTCATGAGAAATAATCGTTATGTTGTCGAAAAGGTCGGAGACCACGAAGGCCCCAATCGCACGAGTTCGGCAGCAGACTTTATGAAGCCTTGGGTAAAGTCTACCGAAGATTACGAGTGGTTCGCGGATGTCGACGATAATGGTATCGGAAAAAACGACACTGAGTGAAAATGCGGTATCGAGGACGATACCAGGGCAGGATGGCAGGTTGTGGAATCAGTGAATAGGCGGACAGTCAGGCAGTTCACGCCGAAAAAATAAAAGAGGAGGACGTCAAGCGGCTTTGGAGACGAATCAATAATTTTTCGTAGAATTATAAAGACTCTTTTTCTGTAATTAAAATTAAATATCCTGTGCCCGTTGATTTTGATCCTACATATATATATATATATATATATATATATATATATATATATGTGTATATATATATATATAGCCATGGTCAATTCATGGTCATGGTCATTCAATGCCAAAATCGATCTTTTGTAATGATTGTAATGTTAACGAAAATATTCCATGAAAAATAATTTAATTTCCAACACCAAATATGATTTTTATATTTTTTTTCGTTAATTTAAGGCCAACAAGCTGGCCAATAAAATAGCAACACTTATAAAAAATAGAAGGAATTATTAGTTTATTTTTAAATCCATACACTTTCAATTTTTCATTTCAGTCCTTAGATTTAGTATTTTGTAGCGAATCCATTATTTTTTAAAACTGATTCAATTCGACGAGGCATAGAGCTAATTAAATTTTGACATTTTTCAAGTGGTATTGCTTTCCACGCCTGTTGCACACTTTCCCATAGTTCTTTCATATTTTTTGACCGGTGCTTGGAAACTTCAATTTTGAGGTCATTCCACAAATTCTCAATTGGGTTTAGATCGGGTGACTGAGATGGCCAGTTCAAAATATTAATTTCATTATTTTGCAACCATTGCATAGTGGCTTTTGCTGAATGTTTTGGGTCGTTGCGTGTTGGAATCGCCATCTGATTGGCATGTTTTCTGTGGCCCAAGAAAGCATGACATTATTTAAAATTTCAATATAACTTTCCTTGGTCATAATGCCGCTAATGAGGAAAATTGGACCAATACCCCACCAAGAAAAACAACCCCAAATTTTCAAATTGCCACCTCCATGCTTAATTGTGGATTTAGTATACCGTGGATTATAAGCCTGCCCTGGTGGACGACGTACAACGTGGCTCCCGTCCATACCGCAAAGGTTGATTTTCGTTTCATCGCTCCAAAGTATATTTCTCCATTGATTTGAGTTCAAGTGGGGGTTTTCAGGAAGGTGGTACAGTTTAGCGAACTCGATACGTTTTTTCCTAGGTACTTTTTTCATTAATGGAACCTTTCTAGGAGCTCTGGCTTGACGACTATTATTTTGGAGAATACGGCGAACAGTTCTGGCACTAACATCTATGTCTGTCTGTTGAACTAACATCCTTGACGACATAAAAGGATCGGCCTTAATTTTTATGAGCAGTACATCTTTGTCTTTCTTTGATATTTTCGATGGTCGTCCTCTAGCTTCAGGCTTCGGTTTCGCGTGAAGAGCATTATAGACCATTCGAGGAGAGCGTTTCAACACATTTGCGATATCCCTGATTGAATAACCCTGGTCATGCATTCAATCAAGAAAATAATCACTACAGAACTTGATGTTGCTATTATTATGACCGCACAATATCACGTCTTGTAACACAATGTGCACAACAAAATCCATTTCTGTTTGCGTTTGACAAATATTCTCGCACAGAATGAGGCTGCTATGATCGCGCTACAGTCAGATTGCCTGAATATGAATTTCATTGGGAAAACATGCGATGCACGGAAAACTTCGTAATAATTTGCAGTGTGTTGCTATTTTTTGTCCATAGCTGTATATACCTATATACAGGGTGTCCAGAAATTGCCGCACAGGCTCCTCACCACGTGATTTTTTGGACAATTTTAAGCAGAAAATATTATGAATTTCTCTCTCGATTTTTTAACCCTTTAGCTGCCACAGGCGTTTTAAAATTTTGAAAAAAATGCCGTTCTTAAATTAGTAAAAACGCAATATCTTCACAGTTATGAAAGATACAACACTCAAACAAACAATAAAACGCAGAAAATAGTTTTTTGCAACTATTTGAAGCTATTTTGTGAATATGAAGTGAGCATATTGGGAGCGACAGTTCTCGAAAGTCAAAGAAATGTTTTTTTCTATACGAAAATTTTGCATTTTTCCTTATTTTCCTTTAATTTTCACGTTCATAATGCAAAATCTTTTTTCAAAAATTAAATCTCTGTTGTGTTAGTTCGAACATCATTTTACTCTAAACCATCAAACTTTCATTGCAAAAGGACTATAAATGCAAACAGTTTTTACCAAAAATTCGCGTCTAAAATAAAATTTGCGTTCTGAATTGAAGTATTCGGCTGTCCCCACACGAAAGTGCTTTCAATCACAATCTTTTGAATGAACAATAAAACAAATACAGTAGCGAGCAGCGAAATCCGGTCAAATAATAGGAAAATGACCGAAATTAAAAAAACCGGAAATAGTGACGTTGTGGAAGGAGAACATGACCACCCGAGCTAAAGCCGCAAGGGTAGGATAGAGTCAGTCTTCTGTTGCAGAATTTTTAAAAAAATTAAAACCACTTGATCCACACAGCGGAAAAAAGCACAGGGGCTAAGAAAATAACAACACCGGCTGAAGATCGCCTGTTAAAAGAAAATTTGCCTAAAAGATCGGTTCAAAACTGCGGTAGAAATACGCAAAGAGTTTTTAGAAGAAATTCAAAAGCAGATAAGTGTCCATACAGTGCGCAGACGGCTGGTTAAGGAACATTTAACTGCAAAAATTCCTGCTAAAAAGCCTTTTTTTAATGAGAAACATGCGGAAAAAACGCCTAGAATGGGCTAAAAACTATGAGCATTGGACTAATCTGGATTGACGAAAGGTTATATTTTCTGATGAAAGTAAGTTTAATTTGTTTGGATCCGATGGCTTGCAGTACGTTAGGCGTAGACCCGGAGAGCGTTTAAGTGCCCAATGCATCAAACCAACAGTCAAACACCCACCTAGTAAAATGGTCTGGGGATGTTTTTCCTATTATGGAGTTGGAAAACTAGCCTTCATTGATGGAACAGTGAATGCGGCAGTCTATAAAAATATTTTATATGAGCATTTTTTGCCTTCGGTGGAGTATCATTTTTCTATGTGTTCTGAGTGCATTTTTCAAGACGATTCTGCACCGTCTCACCGTGCCAAAGTGGTCAGTTTTGTATTAATTTTATTGCATGATGTTTAACACACACACACACACACATATATATATATATATATGTGTATATATATATATATATATATATATGTATGTATGTATTTAACCACATTTTTTTCCTCAATTTAAGATTAAAAAAATTCTATGCCGAAAACCAAATATCTGTTATGATATGGCCAGGAAAAAGCCCGGATCTTAATCCGATAGAAAATTTGTAGCACATTATGAAAGCAAAAGTTAATAAGGAACATCCTAACACAATAAATAAGCTAGTTATATTATTAGAAAAAATTTGGTATGACGAATTACAAGACGAACTACTGCAAGCTTTGATAAATTCAATGCCATCAAGAATTAAAGCAGTTATTAAAAATAAGGGAGGGGTCACAAAATATTGAATTTAGTTTTAATTATATGTAAGGTTAATTTCTTTAAAGAAACGAAAATGGAAAATGCAAATATTATTTAAGAATATCAAAAACAAAATTATATTGTGATAACGATTTATTTTCAATAAATACCAAAATTGTAATAAATTCATATTATTTACTTTTTTTTAAACATTTCAACAAGCACATTATAAATTTTTAAACAGTAAATATAATAAGTTAACAGGAAAAAATTACTTTGCGACCCTTCATTTAGATTTCTCCAAAAAAATTGAGAGATATTAATATTTTCTACCTGATCGGATTGCTCGCTACTGTATGTATTTGAAATATTTTTATTAAAATTATTTACAGCATATGTTCAAAGTGGCTTCCTTCCATTGTCAAACAAGACCTGCTTCTCTTTTTAAGCTCCGTATCGAACGTGACAACATCTCGCTTGTTATTTGGGCGCTGGCATAGGTAATTTTCGAAGAAAATTGTTCCAAGGTGTCAGGAGTCTCCTTGTAAACAATTTCTTTCAAATGTCCCCACAGAAAATAATCTAAAAATCCGGTCATCTTGCAGGCCACCGCACGGGACCATAACGCTCTAGCCAGCGATCCTGGAATTCTTGATGCAGCAAAGTTGTAACCTCTCCGAAATTATGTGGAGGTGCTCCACCATGTTGAAACCACATCCTCCTCCTTGAAAGTGGTAGGTTCTCCAATAATGTTGGTAATACATTCTCCAAAAAATGTTTGTAGCCTTGGCCAGTTAAGCGGTCCGGGAGAATATATGGCCCTATAAGTTGATCTCCAATAATACCTGCTCAAACGTTAAGTCTCCATCGAACTTGGTGATGTCCTTCAAGTACCATATACGAATTGGCTTCGCTCCACCAATGGGAGTTGTGGCAGTTGAATATTCCTTCCTGGGTGGAGAGGCATTCGTCCGTAAACAATTTTTTTTTTCAAAGTTCGAGCTTCGTAAAATTTTTCTCTGTAGCCATTCACAAAAATCCACTCGCTTTGCGTAATCCTCTGTGTGTAATTTTTGCACCTTCGAAAAGTGGTAAGAGTGCAAATTTAAACTACGCACAATGATTTGCACTGTTAACTTTCTAAGCCCCAATTCTCTTGCTATTCCCCTTGTGCTGCAAGTTGGGTGTTGCACAACGAAATTGAATACGGCTTCTTCGACGACAGGTGTTCTTGAAGACCTAGGTCGGCCCACGTCCGATCGCGCACCTTGAGCAAGTCTCCCTGTTTCTCTTCCTCGAATTTCAAGCCTCCGGAAGACGTTGGCATCTGGATGTCGTCTGTTAGGGAATCGTCTTCTATACTCGAAGGATGCACGCTAACTATTTGTTTCACATGCTCCAAGCACAAGAATCATGTCGAAGTATTCATTGGCTGAGTACTCCATTTCTGATCTTTAGTAGCCAATCAATAAAAACTGTTAAATATTTCTACAAAAAGGTATTTGTCTCGTTAAATACTGCTTTCTACTTGTTATCATCGTATGACGACCAAGCGTTGCCCCATCCTAATTTATGGATGTGCATTTTCTAGCCCATAAGTGTTGACTGATTATATCTGAATGTAAATGCTTTCAAATTAATTAAAAACTAATTTCCAAAGGTTTTATGACTGCTTATAATCAGCTCAAGCACTAATTAATCACAAACACCGTTTACCAGAATTGTCTGAGATGGTTCTACCTGCTCGATTTTTGTTAGTAGGCATATTAGGCCCTTTTTGAATTTTTGTTTTAGAATTTGCAGGCGTGTAGCTATTAGAAATTGGCAAATAGGGATAAAATGATGTTCTAACTTTTTAACAATAATACAACAGAGATTTAATTTTTGAAAAAAGATTTTGCATTATGAACGTGAAAATTAAAGGAAAATAAGGAAAAATGCAAAAATTTCGTATAGAAAAAAACATTTCTTTGACTTTCGAGAACTGTCGCTCCCAATATGCTCACTTCATATTCACAAAATAGCTTCAAATAGTTGCAAAAAACTATTTTCTGCGTTTTATTGTTTGTTTGAGTGTTGTATCTTTCATAACTGTGAAGATATTGCGTTTTTACTAATTTAAGAACGGCATTTTTTTCAAAATTTTAAAACGCCTGTGGCAGCTAAAGGGTTAAAAAATCGAGAGAGAAATTCATAATATTTTCTGCTTAAAATTGTCCCAAAAATCACGTGGTGAGGAGCCTGTGCGGCAATTTCTGGACACCCTATATACAGTAAAACCTGTCAATAACGGAATCCCGCGAGGAATTTATTTTTTCTACTATTGACACGAATTCCACTATTAACAGGTTCCATTATTGACAGGTATTTGAGTCGAACCAAAATGATTTTCCATTATTGAGAGTAAAATTAAATAAAAAGTCAAAGCTTATATATTCATGGCCATGAAATGATCACATCAAGTGATATAATGAACGTGAAAAGGAAATATGTACTGAGATAAAACTATTTTTTTTTTTGATAAATGAATGAAGTAAAAACTGAAAATGAAAAAAGCAGCGAATGACAAACATTATTATTTAAAGTAATCGGTAATCGAAGACTGTTTTGTTTTGCTTGCAATCAAATCATCAAATTGATGGATTCTACTATTTTATCGAGTAAAAATGTATTTTCAACATTTTGCGACGAAAGGTATTCGTTGATAATTTCTTTTTTGTCTTTAATAACCATGTACACAGCAGACTTGCCACATTTGTATTTTTCTTTCAAAAGTTCGATTCCAAATTTTGGCTTCATGACCTTTTATCAAATTGTACTTTTATTTTAACGTGAGATGTGAAAGTTGGATTGGTTTATCATCTCCCTTTTTACGATTCATTTTCAATAGCGACGGAAAAATGTGAGAGTAATGAAGTTCTAATTGTGTGGTCAAAGTGTTTTTCGCTCAAGTGCAATTGACGAACTGAACAATCTATGGTCGCACACACAAGACATTCATAGCTATCGAATCAGCAAAAAACTGAATTTCGATTTCTTAGAAGTTTTGATTACACGATGCTGTCCAAACAATAAAGAAGTCTAAACTAGAGGTAGCAAAAACATATCTTTGTTGTGAATGGATCATTTGAATCTGGCTCAGTAAAAAGATCCAGATCAGTGATTTGTATCATTTGGATCATCTGAGATGATTGATATTATGAGTTAGGTATACAGAAAGATATGGTACGCTGTACGTTGTACAGAGTTACCATACAATTAGGTAAATCTGTAGATGTATAAGTTGTTACTTGATTTTTGAGTTCATAAAACTCCATTCGGAATACTTACGATCGTCGCTTTCCGAATCTTTAAGCTCATTTTTGACTGAAAAAACCTTAATAAAGTTACATTTTTTATATGAAAAATATATTAACATATAATTTCCACACAAAATATATAAAAGCATAATTGCCTTTACTGTCTGACAATGACAAAAACCTGTACTTTCAACTAAGATCATATTGTATAATTTCAAATTTTTAACTACTACAATCGAAACTTTAAATTTCATCTATTTGTAAACTACTTCTGGCAGCCCTGCAAATTATTTACAAACATATCTCATGTGCACATTCATCGTTATGCCCATCCAAATGCGAGCTGCTCCGTCTCTTCGCGTGAAAAGTGTATTTCTCTTTATCTCTCTTACGGAGGAACTTGTGAGAGATTACTGAATGGAACATGATCGCGAAAAGATTGGTTTGTGTCTTGTGCTTCTGATCCATGAGATATGAAAGATTCACTTATCCAAATGAACTGATTTCACTGATTCGAATCATTTGGATCTCTAAGATGATTCGGATCACTGAATCATATCCGCGATGAGCTACACATGCCTAGTCTAAACAATGACTCGAAGTGAGAAAGTAAACGATACATATTTTTGCGATGCCAAATTGCCGCAAAAGAAGCGATAAATTTTGCATTTTACGAAATGAAACAGTGATTTCGAAACGATTTTTATAATCATTGGTTGTGAAATTGGAAAAAATATAGTTTCAAATGGAAAAAAGGACGAAAAATTTTTGTTCCCAATTTTTTTCCACTATTCGGGCTTTCGATTTTCCGTTATTGACAGGTCAATTTGTATGGAAGAGCTCAACGGCCAATTTTTTCCCCTCTATTGACATGAATTCCACTATTAACATGTTCCGTTATTGACAGGTTATATATATATATATATATATATATATATATATATATATATATATATATATATATATATACATATATATATGTATACATATATATATATATATATATATATATATATATATATATATATATATATATACGCCAGGGTGATACCTATCGCTACTAGCCATTAATGCGTTGGTGTTGAGTAATTGTGAAATAGTGAAATATAGTGGATACCAGGGCCGTTATTGTTTAACAGTTGCATCATTTAGGATCGATGTTGGTTGTTTGTAGTGGCAGCCCCCTTCATCAAAAGGTGGCTCACTTAGGCCACGATACGCATATTGTGATACCCCGGGATGAGGAGATCCATTCAGATTCTCGTGTGAAGCTGGCTATGCAACTTATGTTTAAATTGGCTACTTTGGCAAAGGCTACAACTTTGCAGCCGGTCGCTTCTATGGGTGATAGCACCCCACCTTGTAGGCTGATGAGCCATGAGTATGCGTGCTGCGCATTGTAGAGTGGTTTCAGAGCAGCTGTCAAATGAATCTCTATCAGCATTTTCAGTGTTTTCAGCAGAAAGTAGGTGAGGCTGAGAGGTCTATAATCCATAGGCGAGGAGTAAGAGGTCTTACCCGCTTTAGGTATGAAGACTATTCCAGCTTCTTTTCAGCGCTGTGGAATGTAAGCCAATCGCAAAACATGCTTTGAAAATGGCGTTTAGCCATTACAATGCTGTGTTGATTCCGAAATTCTCACCGCATGATCGGATAGTCTCTTGTTTCTAGAATAATGCCTTTATCGTGTCCTTAACTTGGTGTCAAATTTAGTAAAGTGCAATAAGAGCAACGAACGAAGACGACACCAGAAAATAACTGTTCATTAGCATAATCGAATTTTAAAATAATATCTATCTACTATATGCAACTACACAATACCATAGCATTTATGGCTACATACGATGGGCGTAACCCCGGTTTATTTCATTTTACCAATTTGCCATCGCGTTATGAAGAAGACGCAGGGTTGCTTCTAGAAACAAGGGATGATCCTACGATTTAGTTTCGATTACAATAATTTTTAATTCCAAACTGAATTTTTAGTATAATTCATCAACATAAATGATCAAACAGCTAGCTGATTTCTGGAGAAAATGTATTTGTAGTTGCACGTTGTTGATTTACCTTAAAACTTATAACATTCACATTTTTTTCAAAATAAATAAATACGCTGATAGGGAATCGAACATACGACGATCGCGAGTTAGACGCACTGTTTCCTACACTTCACTGCTCTTGTCTGACGTGGAAATTTACTAATTGATAAGAGACGCGTAACACTTTAAGGGCTTTAAAGTCACGTCAGCGCACCTGTGGTGGTTTTGGAGAGGCTGCATTCAAAATTGGTCTGCGCGACTTAGAAGGGTTTATTACCTCGTCCTAGGGACCGAACGTCCTGGATGTCGAAGCGAAAGTGTCATTGATTTTGAACTTCAACACGACTTTTCGTCGATATAAAACTCATTTCATTACAAGATGCCAATTCAAGAATGAACGATATGGTAATCGCTACGATAAAGAATGGCAGATATGCAGGAAGCATTTACGCTACAATCATACAAAAAAATTGATTAACAAGATTGTTTCTTAAGGAACATGTGAAGAACATATATTAAACGTTGACACACGCCTTAATTATTTTGATATTCAATCACATACTATAAATTATTTTTTTCATTTGAAATTTATTTAAAATGAGCGATTGTCTGCAATTCCGTTAGCCATTAATTTAATATTAGTAATATTGCAATTTATGTATAATATTGGCTTAATTCGACATATTGAAATTGAATTTTTATAACAATATTTATTAGATGTTAATTGAATCCCTTAATTTACGTATTTTAATAAAGTATTTTATGTTCGTTTTACTTGAACGATAACGTGTACGCTGGCAAATTAGCATTAAATATCAAACAATGATTTGTTAAAAAGTACTCGAAAGTGCCGAATAAAAATAGTATCACCTTCTCGTATGATATACGTTGCCTAAGCTCGGCACTTAACAAATATATTGCTTGTAAGATCTTTGGGGTGAGCGATAATTGTTAGTTTTAAACAATTTTGTAATGATTCTCGACAGCTTAAATTGTTTTGAACGGTGTTATAACTACCATTTTAATTTTACAACAATTTTACATTTAAGTTATGTCTGATTGTATTCAAAACATTTTATAATAATAAACGTAAAGCTGTGAGTTGTGTTGTGGATCTTTCCGCCTATTTAATTTTCAGGGATGAAATTTTCTGAATTCTTTATTCAAAATGATACCATATATATAAATAGATTATTTCAGTTATATATATAAATAGATTATTTCAGTGGTATAAAGTTACAATCAAGTGGTAAATTTTTTTATCCGCTGCGCGAATGATTTTTTGCTACTCTCTCATTTGCGAAGAAAAAAAATTACTACTCAATCCGATAGGAAAAACTCGTCATAAACTTAAAGTAAAAGACAAAAAACGTCACGCGGAAATTTCATTTATAATATTTTGCAGTTAAAGTTAAGGTGTATACAAATAAGTTATTTTGCTGTCCTTTTGCCAATGAAGGATCTGTTGAGAAAAATACTGGATGTAGTGATATAAATAATTCATCCACTGTAAAGCACTGTAGCTGGAAAAACATTTGCAATCGTTAACAAAGATATATTCGGATCCCAGCGAATGGAATGCATGCTCACTAAGCAAGGTTTTTGAAACGTCTGTATGATACGGTATTTTTTGGCGAAACAGGAGCTTTCGGTTTAGGGGAAAAACTGAAGAATCCATGTGAAATAATCGGGAGAATTTTATTAAAACTATTTTTATCGGGTGAAGGAATGGCGACAACTTTTTTCTAGTTCAATCTTCTTTATCCCGAAAATTATGCGCAAAAATGTCATGAAATTTTAACCAGTTCTTCATTATATAAATCTGAACAAAGTAATTGGGATAGATTTGGAAAATACAAAAAAAATACAGAGCTTTGTTAATATGATCCACGTTTGCGACCGCTTGAACTTGAAAAAAGTGGAAAAAAATCCAGGTTACTAAATGTCTTCTATTTATTCCTTTCAAAAGCCTACTATTTTCACACCAAAAAAATAATCAATGCAATATCATTTATTGTTTTTGAAAAACAGAACATTGAACCAAAAGGAGGACCAGGAAATTTTTTTGCTAGTTTTTATGCTTATATTAACTTGGTAGAAGTGCTAGTTGACAATACTATTAACTTCTCGTATGATATACGTTGCCTAAGCAACAAATAACAAATATGTTGCTTGTAAGATCTTTGGGGGTGCAGTTGGTCTGAGCGATAAATTTAACATGCACTCCACCAACCTTCTACACTTCGCAATCATATTCAGGATATTTTTGATGCACTAAGAAACGTTTGCGTCGACACCTGCAGAATTTTCTGCAAAATCAGAATACAATAACAAAAATATGGTTTTAAAAAAAATAGTCGTTACGCCCTTAAATTTACATGATCCGTTAATTGAGCCGCGTACATTATTTCTTACTAAAAATATAACATTTTCATTTTATTTTTTATATCGCTATTTTCAGATGTTATTGATAATATACACAGTACTGTTAATGAATATAGGTTCAAAGTCAAAATTCTGGTTTTTGCTCTAGTAATTTAAACGGAAGTGAGTTCATTTATTTTTAAAGATTTAGAATAGACAATACATAAAATAAATACAAATATGAAAATATGAGTTTCTTTTGGAATAAATACTTAACAATTAGTTTCGCCAAAAATTTTGTGAAAAAGTAGGTTCAAATATAAAAAAAATCCTTTAAAAATGAACCTGATCCTTGAGTTCTTGGATTGCGCTTATTTTAGTTTTTTTGGTGAATGTATGTGTATGTATATGTATATATACACCTACCGACATAAAAAAGTACGCAGTAATAATATCCAACTATCTTTAAAATGACCTGCCTTAATTACTTATTCACGCTTACATCTTAGAAATTTTATTATTTTATGACGGTAGCATTGACTAAACACAGTGATATAAAAGAGCACGTCACTCTTAGAGATTTCAGTTTAGGACTGGATTTGAACTTGAAAAGTACTCAAAGTGTTTTGCGATAAAAAAATGTCCTCAAGGCGACAAATGTCGAATGTAGAAAGAGGTGCTGCGATAGCTTTGAAGAAAGAGGGTTACTCATTTAGACTAATTTCTCGTAGAGTAGGATACATTGAAGGCGCTTTACGGAAACTTTTGACTTCCAGATTCAAGATTTAAAGCAGCGGCTGGGTATAATTTCCCTTCCGTGGCCAGGAAATAGCCCTGATTTAAACCTAATCGAAAATTTTTGGTCCCTCATTGGAGTGGAATTGAGAAACAAGAAGCCGACAACCCTTCAAAAGCTAAAGGATGAAATTGAAATGGTGTGGTATAATGAAACACCACAAGAAGAGCTTGAGAAATACTACGAATCGATGCCTTGAAGAATTAAAGCGGTAATCCGTGCATAAGGAGGTGCAATTAAGTTTAATTTAATGTTATAATAAATAAAATTTGTAAAAATAATGCAATAAAACTTAATGTTTTTATTAAATATCATTCAAAGATATCGAAAATTCTGACCTTAGTTGTTATTTTTTCAAATAGAATAAAAAATATATAATAAACAAAATTTTCACAGTTTTGCAGTTCGATGCTAATTTCTTTCAAACAAATATTCACAAAATTTATGATTTTCGACATACCAATTACAAATATATATACTTAGCACTTGTATATTTCATTTATTATTTATTGTTATGTGTACTTGTTGCGTACTTTTTTATGTCGCTAGCTGTATATATATACATATGTATATATATATGTATGTATGTGTGTGTGTAGGACGCTGGCCACTGCAAAATTTCCACGACATAGAGGATCGTCACTTTATGAATCCTGAAGAATACCGCATTTAAGTTTTTCGGCAATGTCAGAAAAGGGGGAAGGTGTTCTAGAAGTTCCTATTATTTTGACCACCCAATATCACGTTTTGTAACACAATATGCGCAACAAAATCCATTTCTGTTTGCCTTTGACAAATATTCTCGCACAATATGAGACTGCTACGATTGCGCTACAGTCAGATTGCCTAAATATGAATTTCATTAGAAAAGCATGCGATTTACGGAAAACTACGTAATAATTTGCAGTGTGTTGCTATTTTTTGGTCCATAGCTGTACACACACACACATATGATTAAATGATAAAAGGGTAAAATTATTAAAATAGCAATAGATATAACTAAAGCAGTGACTCCCCCTAATTTATTAGGGATTGATCGTAAAATAGCGTATGCAAATAAAAAGTATCATTCAGGTTGAATGTGGACTGGGGTTACTAACGGGTTTGGAGGAATAAAATTATCTGGGTCTCCTAGTAAGTAGGGGTTTGTAAAAGTTAATATAGTTAGTGCGGCGATTATTACAATGAACCCAACAATATCCCTATAAGTAAAATAAAGGTGGAATTTAATCCTAGTGGATTATTTGATCCTGTTTGGTGGAGAAATAAAAGATGAATTATAGTTATAGCTGCTACAATAAAGGGTAAAATGAAGTGAAAAGTAAAGAATCGGGTTAATGTTGCTTTGTCTACAGCAAATCCACCCCAGATTCATTGTACTAATATTGTTCCTAAGTAGGGGATTGCTGAAAGTAAATTATTAATTACTGTTGCTCCTCAAAATGATATTTGACCTCACGGTAAAAATACCCTATAAATGCTGCCCCTATTACTAGAAATAAAATGATTACTCCTACTATTCAAGTATGTACAGTGCCGAAAATTAAAATAGCACCACCACGACATTTTTGCTATTTGTTGATAAAAAACATTTCGTGTGGAAAATTGTTTGAACATTACTGAAAATATATATCACACAACATGTTCACTTTCCGCACAAACCAGTTCTTTTCAATTTAAGCGATTTTCTGAGAAAAATGCAAAACACAAGGAAAAAAATAATAGCACCGCTGACAGTTCTGTTGAAGCGCACATTAGTTGAGTTTATTAATTTGACCCCTGTACAAGTTAAAGTGTTCTTGTTCGGTTTTCGTTAGTTTTTACACAAATTTAATAGTAAAGCCATCGTTTAGGTCACAAAATGGGTCGCGGAAAGCATTGTAGTCCTGAAAAAAGAGACTTTATTCGAAAACTTATTTCAGAGGGCAAACATTATAGCGAAGTGCGTCATTTTGTTGGATGTTCAAACAAAATGATACGCAATGCCATAAATTTCCAAGAAAAAGCTGAAACACGTGGACGTAAACGCGCAATATCGAAGTTGCTTGAAAACGGTTGATCCGCCAGAGCAAGAAGGAGCCCTTTAAGCCAGCAACTGAACTGAAAAAGGATCTCAATATAGCTGCAACGGTGCAAACAGTTCGTAATCGTTTAAGACATCACAATTTAAAAGCCTGTAGCCCAAGAAAAGTTCCACTCCTAAGTGCAAAGCATGTAGCCAAACGTATTGAGTTTGCAAAAGAACATCTGAAATGGCCAGTTGAAAAATGGAGGAACATCTTATGGTCAGACGAGAGCAAAATTGTTCTGTATGGTGGAAAAGGCTCTCGTTCATACGTAAGACGCCCTCCGCATGCAGAATACAACCCTCAATACACATGTAAAACCATTAAACATGGAGGATCAAGTGTAATGGTGTGGGCTTGTTTTTCGCATTATGGCACAGGCCCAATACATGGGATAAAAACAATTATGGACCAACACGTTTACGTTGAAATAATGGAAAAAATTATGCTACCTTATGCAGTGTACGAGATGCCTTTGCTGTGGGTCTTTCAACAAGACAACGACCCCAAACACACCAGCGAAGAAATGGTTCAGAGAGCATTCAGTGAACGTCATGGAGTGGCCTGCGCAGTCACCAGATCTCAACCCTATTGAGAATTTGTGGGCTGATGTAAAAAAAGCAGTTGCTGCTACCAAGCCAACCAGCAACGAATCACTTTGGAATGTGATTAAGGAGTCCTGGACCGAAATTCCGCAAAGTCGATGCCGGAACTTGGTTGATTCAATGCCAAAACGTTGTGCAGCCGTTATTGCCAATAAAGGTCACGCAACTAAATATTAAAAAGGAAGGACGTCATCAGCTGGAACAGATAACTGTCGCAAACTAATAAAACCAATTCATTTTTTCTAATTTTTTTAACTTTAAGTGCATTTTGGAATTCTGGTGCAATTTTTCCTTTCGCCTTATTTTGAGGTTTTTACAAGATTTGTTCAAATAGTTTTCAAACGGTTAATAAAACCTTAAATATTTTTATTACACAACTTTTATAAAACTTTTTTACTTTTAAAAATGTGTTCAATAGTTGTTGAAACTAACAAATAGAATCACAATGCCTTTGGAAAGATTGTTGGTGACGTTGGTGCTATTATTTTTTTCGCAGCTGTATATAGACGAACGAATTATAATAAATTCCTCGTCCTACATGTAGGTAGATACAAATAAAAAAAAATGAGGCTCCATTGGCATGGATGGTTCGTAGTAATCATCCATAATTTACATCTCGGCAAATGTGGGCTGCTCTATTAAATGCTGTATTGTGTATATATATATATATATATACATATATATATATATATATATATATAACAATATATATATATATATAACAATATATATATATGTATAACAATATATATATATATATATATATATATATATACATATTAGGTGGCCATTGAATTAGAAACTTTATATTATTAGGTGGCCATTGAATTAGAAACTTTGGCAAAAAATTGTAATTTTTACAATACCGAACATTTTTCTCAATTTTTTTACTTTCGAAAACAAATCTTTGTATACTAGAATACCATTCATGTATCTGGCTATGTAATGTGTATCATAAAACCTCGTGTAGGAGTGTAGGTAAAAATTACCGTTCCTTATGTGTGGTGCATACAGTAGTTTTATGGACTAAGTTGAACAGTTGGTATTCGGCTGTTGCACTGTTTGCATTGGTTGAACGCGTTGATTTGTATTTAGCGTGTTGTCTCAAATAATTTAATTTAAATAACAAGAAAAAAATCAAGTGACAAGGAGCGTTTGTGTTGGTCTTTTGTTTGAACATAGTTTTTTTGTATAATGGGTCGCAAAAAGGATATAAGCAGTGAAAAAAGGAAGAGATTTCGTCCTTACTTACGAAAGGTGGACTAAAACAACTAGAAATAGCCCAAATAGCGAAGGTTTCTTGTGCCGCGGTGTCCAAAATATTTCAAAATATTAAAGAAAATATACCTCCACGTATAAGTTGTCACCAAAACTGCCGAAGAAAAAGAAAAACCAAGAACGGACCGAAACATTATTGCAACAGCTTTATTACATCATAAAATACTCTCTCCGAACAAGGAGTAGAGATATCGGGCAGAACCTTACGACGCCGCTTGTACGAAGCAAATTTAAAATGCAGGCGTCCGGCGAAAAAACCGAAACTGACAGCAAAAATGAAAAAGGCTCGATTGCAGTAGGCGAAACAACATTAGAACTTCACAGTTGACGATTGGAAAAAGGTAGGTTCACCAATTCAGTCGAGCAACAAGTTTTTGTGCCTTTTCAAAAGTTGATAAAAAAGATTGAAAATTCAATAAACGTTTAGGTTATCTTCAGTTATGAATGCCGTCTAGAAGCTGTAACGGAAGGGAATCTTTATGTGAGAAGAAGAAGCACGAGGAGAAATGTTTGCTGAAAAGAGTCAAGCATCCACCAGCAGCCATGATTTGGAGCTGCATATCAGGAATGGGTCCGAGTCCTCTCTATTTTGCGGGAACAATGCGGACAGATCAATACAAAACGGTTTTGGATACTGCTCTCCGATCGCATTTTGAATGTTTGAACACTCAAGAAGCGTCATTTACTTTTATGCAAGATGGCGCTCCATGCCACACCGCAAAATCCATTAAAAAGTATCTCGCGGAGCATGAAATTCCCTTCCTTCCCTGGTGTAGGAACTCACCGGACTTAAACCCAATAGAGAACTGTTAGTCTATGCTAAAAACGAGTTTATAGGTTTTCAAATCCAACAGTTGAAGTATTGAAAAAGAGAATCGAAGATATCTGGAGAAATGACAAGGATATTGAATCCATGATTCAGAAATGCATTGAAAGTATGCCCGACCGTTTAAAAGCAGTAATCAAAGCTAAGTGGGGAGTTACAAAATATTAATTATAAAGACGTATTTTGTACGAACATGGTATAAACTATCAATAAATATAAATATATATGCTCAAGTACTACTTTTTAATGTAAAATGAACCAAGGTATTGAAATTTCACAAAATTTCTAATTCAATGGCTCCCTATATATATATATATATATATATAGGTATATACATATATTTGTCAGAGAAATACAAAGATGCGATTCCAGCACGACAACGACCCGAAACATTTAGCAAAGGCCACTATGCAATGATAGCAAAATAATGAAATTAATATTTTGAACTGGCCATCTCAGTCACCCGATCTAAGCCCGATTGAGAATTTGTGGAATGACCTCAAAATTGAAGTTTCGAGGCGCCAGCCAGCAAATATGAAAGAACTATGGGAAAGCGTGCAACAGGCGTGGAAGGCAATATCACTTGAAAAATGTCAAAATTTGACCAGCTCTTTGTCTCGTCGAATTGAATCAGTTTTAAAAAATAATGGATTCGCTACAAAATATTAAATCTAAGGGCTGACATTAAAAATTAAAAATGTATGAATTTAAAAATAACCAATAATTCCTTCCACTTTTCATAAGTGCTGCTGCTAATTACGTTACGATAGATTTTGTCATTGAATGATTGGCACGAGAGAGAATATAACACTGACATGAATAAAAAAGTTTAAAGTGTTGCTAGTTTTTTGACCATGGCTATATATACACATATATATACATATATATAGTCGTGGTCACAATTATTTACACAACGCAAATCGCGAAGAAAAATTTGAATGAAATCAAAATCAATTTTTATTGCCACAAAATGAAATTTTACTCAGGTATTCTTTGGCAAATTCATAGTTACTTGACAAAAGCAAAATTGAAATAAAACATTACAGAACAAAAATGAAAGCAAAAACTAATCGTCCAAAATTATTTGCACACCCGTCATTATGTCCAAAACTATTTGCAATGGATATTTTCCGCCTCGTTTCTCCGAAAAATCTGCGAAAAGTGAAAACTAGTTGTCTTAATAAAAAAGGGTACTTTGTGGCCATTCTCAATAATTGGTGCTGCCTCCCAGGGCACGAATAACCGTTTCGAATGTTGCTGGCATTGAATCAACTAAATTGTGTATAGTTTCGATGGATAGGGCATGCCATGCTTTTAAGATGTCTTCCGAGGCTTCAGCTGCCGATTTGCCAATCTTTTGAAGAATTGATTTCATCAAATGCCAGACATACTCAATGACATTCAAATCAGGGCTTTGTGGAGGCCATTTCATGACTTTTCGCCCAACGTTCGATAAAAACTGTTGAATCCACTTTGAAGTATGGATTGATGCATTGTCTTGTTGTAGTATAAATTCAGGACCAAACAAATAATCGCCGGCAACAAATGCAACTTCGTTCAATATTTGGTATTCAGACGAACGCATCTTTGTTAGACAATCAACAATTGGACCAATCCCTTTGTAATAAATACAACCCCATATCATTATTTTACCACCATGTGAAGGCGCATAAGGATACTGACGGCTTGATTTTTCTTTTGCTATGTTTGGAATAGTAAAAATGTTTACCGTACATTCCGTCCAATGACATAGCACAAAATTTGTCTCCAAATTTCGACTGGCTTATTTCTGTGCTCCAATGCAATCTGTAAGCGAACTTCCCGATTATTTGGAGAGATGTTCGGCTGTTTTCGAATGACGTATGCTTTTATTCCTGCCTCGAAAAGTCTTCTTCGAACTGTTGTTCTACTGATTTTGTCATTTCTGTTCGTGTTAATACTATTTATTATGTTATTGATCTTTTCGCGACTATTTCGCTGCATACATCGACGTATTACAGTATCTTCTCTTTCACTTGTTGCCCTCTTTCAACCCCTTCCTTCTGCGTTTTTAACACTGCCAGTTACATGTTGTTTTTTTACTTGGTAATAAACGCTCCGCCTGTGACATTAATTTTTTTTGGCAATTTCGTTAGCGGAAATACCGCTATTAAACTTAGCAACGATTGCCGCCCGCTTTTCGATTGAGAGTTCAACGTTTCTAAGCATTTTCACTGTCACTAACTAGTTTATTACAATGAAATCTAATGTCAACTGATGTCCAACATTTGTTCCAGCTTTATCCCTGATCGAAGCAAACCCGAATCGTTAATAATTATCGTAATTATCGTTAATTTTCGAGAAATTTGTTCTTACTAGGAGAGGCTCAGGTTATGGAATCTCAGATTTAGACGAAATTTGGCACATAAGTAGAAGACGTCAAGGATATTCGATCCTTAAAATATTAGAGCGCAACACTCCTCCGTTTTTGAGAAAAACGTCCTTAAAGTTTTTAGCGTCGCTAATGGATTATTAAGTTTTTACATCTGGCAGAAGTGGTGCAGTGTAGGTAGCAGAACTACCAGCTCGCGATCATGAGGTCGTGTGTTCGATTCCCGTCGCCAATTTCAATTTCTTAACCGTTTAGCTGCCATTTTAAAGTTTTGAAATCGTCATTCCCAAATTGTTAAAAACACTATATCCACAGTTATGTAAGATACTGCACTCAGCCAAACAATAAAACGTAGATGATAGTTCATTAAATCTTTTTAAAGCTTCTATGTACATAAATATCGAGTAACCATATTGGTAGAGACAGCTCCCAAAACTCAAAGAAGATAAAAACGTCTATGTGAAAATTTTGCATTTTTTCTTCGATACATCGAATTTTCACGTTCATTCTTTTTTCTTTCCCCAAGAACTGAATCACTATTAGGTTGTTATTAAATAATTAGAACATTATTTCATCTTTGTTTGTCAATTTCAGGCTTGCAAATTCAAACACAAAAATTCAACAAAATGTCTAATACGCTTAATATCAAAAACACCGAGTAGGTGGAACCTTTTAAGTAAATTTAGTTAAAGATTGTAAGCAGTCATAAAAGCTTTGAAAAATAGTTTTTAAGTGATTTGAAAGCATTCGTTTGTCGTTTATCTTACTCAACTGCATTTTTAGTAATTTGAGAACGGCTATTTAAAAAAAAAACAGCAGTGAGCTTACCTTCGTTTTGCAAATGATCATGTAAAGGTTAAAAAGTTGTATATAGATAAATGCAGGATAAAATTAGGAACTAATGTGACAAATTCCGTTCGCTTTTTCGTTCGGTACGTTTTTTCTGGCCTCACTCCTCTCGCTCACTCTTCGTTAGAACCTCCGTAAAGGAAGCTAAACTTCCAAAAACTTTAAAATGCCTGCCGAAGCTAAAGGGTTAAGCCTTCAGCTTAAAATTTTCGTCCCCGCAAGCTTTCTTCAAATTTTTAAACAGAATGGAGCCTGGTCAGGGTTGAGTGTACAGTAAAATTCTTTGAGGCCAGTTCCTCGCAAAGCTTGCTACGCAATGCGCGCTGTGTGATTTGTCGCATTGTCTTTCCAAAACAGGATTCCTCGGCTCTTCTTTTTTCCAAATGACGTCTCTTACTTTTTCAAAAATTCACCGTGGTCCTCTGCATTCATTACAGTTTGTTTGGAAGGTAACTAATAAGCAATATTCGTTCGAAATTTCAGAAAATAGAGGCAATTAGTTTGAAAATCTACTTTCACACCTTCAATTTCTTCCGCTGTTATCCCCCTTTTCTGTGGATTAGTGGTGTGCAAAAAGTAATCCTTCTTTGTTTTCTATTCGTTACTTAAAATGAATGGAAGTATCGAATATTCATTTCAAAATGTATTCGATAATCATGTATATCTAGTTTTGATTCTGAATCATACTGTTGATTTCATGTCCATTAGCGACGATGCGGTACAAAATTCTTGTGAAGTTCTAACTCGCCACTGTTTTTCGAACGACATAAGCAATTTCGGTACCCAATGTGCGTTGGATTTATTGATATGCAAATGAATGTGCAAAATGGCTCCAACTCTTCCTTTGCCGATACTCGACTTATTGTCCATGTGCCACATTTTTTTTGGCGGTCCATCAATACGATGTTTTACTTCGGCCATTTTTGTATCCTTGATAGTTGTGTTTCGGTGAACCAAGCGAATGTCATCTTTCAGAGATTTTCGATCCTGTTGAAATAGTCGAGCCCAACGTTTACCCGTGGTAGATGAAGGTTAAGATTATCCAAAGACTAAACATTGCTTCAAAACGAGGAATTTTCTGACAGCGCGATGTTGAAATTTCAATAAACGCAGCGATGACTTAGATATGGTGGCATTCACGTTTCAATTATTCAAAGTATAATGCAGTTAACAAACAGAAAATTCACTTATATGCTAATTAGATGTCGCTCAACTATTGATGTACCGGATGGTAGAATGAGTGCGATTACCTTAGGCTCAGGAGTTTTCAGCCACACCTCGTACATATGATAAACATTAACTGTAAAATTAATGGATACGATTTTGTTTTTTATATTATTTTCAAAATATCGGTATATATATACTAAGTCGTGCCATAAATTCTGTCACAACTTTAAAGTAGCATGAAATCTAAGAAATAAAAGATAATATGTTTATTTCGAAGGAGTTTATTTTAGTATGGTATTATTTATTAAATAATATTAACTTTATTCGAAATGACCTCCTTTTGCTTTTATGCAAGCTTTTAAACGTTTTGGCCATTGGTCTAAAGCGGCACGCACGGTATCCAACGACATATCATTTGCTGCTTTCACCAAGGATTTTCCAGACTGTCCAAATTCCGGTGGGGAGTTCTACAGGCCTTGTTCTCTAACTCTGTTCACAAAGCATAATCCAGCGGATTTAAATCTGGGCTCCCAATCTTCTTGTGCAATAAAAGCAGGAATGTTGTTGCGTAGCCACTCCTGTGTGCTTTTTGCGTTGTGAGCAGGAGCAGAGTCTTGCTGGAAGACGCAATGTTGTCCACCGAAGAGAGTGAACGATAAAGGTTTCACAACACCTTCTAGCACATTGGTTTGATACACTGCCGCACCAGTTTTGACTCCCTTTTCGCAAAAATGGAGTGTTGTGACACCAAACCATTACAGAAGCTGGATGATGGCCTCGTTGCACTCTGTGAACCGATTTTAGCTTCTTTTGATGATGTTGAATAAACCTTATCATTTTGTTTATTAAAAACTTCCTCCACAGTATTTTTTTTTCATCGGTAAAGAGGATGTTCTCATGCTCATCAGTTGCGTGCCAAAGCAAGAGACGCTTGCATCTTTCCAATCTTATTTCCTTTAACCGTGAAATCAACATGTGGGTTGTTGACCGACGATAAGCCTTCATAATAAGATCATCTCGAATGAGTCTACTCATCGATCTTGTGGAGATTTCCAATTCCCTCGACAAAATTTTATGTTTGCGCAGTGGATTTCTACGGATGCGCTCTCGGACAGCTTTGATGGCACTGGCTGTTCTAACGGTACATGGACGACCGGTCCTTGCTCCATCAACTACTCCTGAGGTCTCATTAAATCGTTCTATTGCACGATAAATAAATCTGTGTGTTATTTTGAGCGGTTTCAACAAATTCAAAATTTCAGAAGCACTTTTGTCACACTTATGGAGTGCTATTATAGCGATACGATTTTCTTTCACGCCCCATTCCATGATTACTAGTCAAAAACTGTTACCAAACTGATCGGAACATTAGGCCGTACAGTTCATTTGTTATAAATTGTAACATAACGGTACAGTTCCAGGGTGATTTCTGAGAAAGCGCGCATTTGAAATTGTGTGACAGAATTTATGGCACGACTAAGTATATCCATTATTAAAATTCACACAATTCTATCTTTTAAATGTCAGTATAAAAAGATCACGTTCATTTCTTACTATCGATTGCTAGGCTAATTTACACTTTCCAGAACTAAGCTTTCGAGATGTGTTCCATAATAAAAACTAACGTTAAAAATTGGCTTTTAACTTGCAGGAAGAATTGGCATAAATATCTTGGTTGATTGGTGCCTCTGAACATTATGATGAGATTTACTCCCTGGTTTATCTCTTCGTTAATCTGTTTCGTGGTCGAATGTTTCCTCAGAAGTATGCAAACTTGTCCATTTTTCCTAAATTTCGTATCTCGTACAGTTTCACAACTATCTACCTAAACAGTTGCGCAGAGGTCAGCAGACTTGTCAAATGTTTAAGTTTTACAACAGATTAAATAGCTGCTAAAGCTTCACTAAGTTTTACCAAAAATTTAAAGTCTTTTTTTTAGAATTTCTTTACAAGCATCATTGATTCTTTTTAAAGCTGTTGCAAAGTTTACGATCAGAAGATACCACCAATAGAGGTTTCTTCTGATCGTAAACTTTCTACCCCGATATATCAATTTGGTTTACTTAGAAGTTTACGACTGGCACGGTACTAAATTCTCTAAGAAACCTTGAAATCAATTGTAATAGCGCACGCAGCCAAAAATAATAATTTTTGGGAATTTTTGGGTGCATCCAGAAGCGGCAACCCTGCACACAGATAAAACCAGCTTGCAGCGCTCAAGCGGGAGTCCGGTTTGGGCAGCTACCCGACAGGTTTTTGCGAAGAACCGCTAGCGGACGGACGAGTAGGATTGCTGCCAGGGAGACAGGGATTCGTTTCTTTGAGCTCGAGCGGACTGGACGAGGCTAGCCAGCAACAGGCCGCGGCTGTAGCGATTATAAATCCATTTTTCTCCTGGCCCGACGAAAGGAGATCAACGGAACGAAAAGTTGGTACTTGAAGTGACGAAGTGAGATTAAACAATCCTAATTTTAATAAGCGGTTCAGCCAAAAACGGAAATAAATGGCTTTTTAATCTACCCAGCTTGCAATTAACGGTTTGTTGGTTGCGAAGATAGACCGGGGCAGTGATGAAAACGCGAAACACGAACGACGTACCTACGGGACTCATCAGTGCTTTGAACGGCTAAAAAAGTGTTTTCGAAAGAAAAGAATGTGCATCGTTAGCAACGCTCGTCGAAGGAAGATGTATAGTAAAAACGGTTGAAATATCTCCATAGCTTTCATAGATTAGAAAAAGATCTAGCCGTAACAGACTGATAAGTTTTGATTATTCAAATTAGAGCATCTGAAAGTTTTTTTTTTTTTAAATCCGAACAACTTCGAAGTGCTCGTGAAGTGAAGGAAAGTTTTTGCCAGCTTTAACCGTGGATTCAATAATACTGATTATCGAACGATCGGTCGTATTTATGGTGAAAAATGAAATATGCCCGAAATAAACCTGAAATGGTGAGAACTCGCAAATCGCACATGTCTCCGGTAGTAGTTTCAAAGATGGCCGAAGAGAAGTCTTTCTGAGGGCGATCCAAGATGGCCACAACTGATTTTTGTTATACCTGATTGAGTATAACTAATTTTTGGCCACTTGAACATTATGCTGGTTACAGCATCAATACCTAAATCAATTGGCCTATTCCTCCTTATTTTTTTTTTGATTTCATCGTTCACAACACTAGCGCGGTTGGTTTTAATCGCAATCGGTAATTGAATATCCTGTAGCAAGAGATTTACCCAAGAAAACGAATAAAGGATGGTCTTGGTTAGCAACGACATTTTTTTTGATTAGAACTAACTAACCCGCCTCAGTGTGTTTACGCCCGCACGTGCTCACAGTTCACAGTTCATGCTAGTGCTCACAGTTCATGCTAGTGGTGATCATATTCGTTGCGGCCTCGATGTGTGTGCTCAGGTGTTTGTGCGGAAGGACTTAAAGTATCTCTCTAGTACCATTTCATATTTGAAAAATGTTTATGTTGCATGGACACAGATGCCAAGTGAAGGGAGTGTAATCGTTTTTTTTTTTGAAAGATTATTTCCATGGAAATGCTAAGTAAGTCAAAGCATAAATTATTATATAGCACTTACATACTGTAGAGGAACAAAATAAACTGACTGTAATCATTTTTTTAGAATTTAAGGCTCAACATTATGTAGGAATAATTCTAGTTCCTAAGTGAATCACAAAATTATGAGTCTAAAAGTGGTAATATGAAAAAAAAAATTAAGAAAATACAGCAGATTGGCATATGTAGCAATAGACACGTTGAAAGCAAAAATAAAACATTTACAACATAGAAATATTTAAAAGGAATCTAAACCATCATTAAAGTAAAGTTTTAACTCTTATATACCTTAAAGTAGTTTACAATAATTACAAATCAAATTTTCTAGCGGTTCACCTCTTTAATTATATTTTTTTTGTAATGCGTACATATTCGAAGTAGAATAAATAAATTTATCATGAATTGAAAAATCCAGAGTTTCCTTGAGGGCTCTCCCTCTTCAATGACCTCCATTTCCAACAGCTAACGGACTAGACCGGCCAAGGTAAGTAGTGGTGGGCCTAGTGCGCACAACACATGCGGACACGCAAGCGCTAGGCCATGGTAGGGCGGGCCCAGGCAGCGACATCTGCGCCTGGCGAGTTCCGCTGAAGCTCGTCTTCCAATTCGAGAGTGGCACGGCCACCCGAGAGATTGTTTTGGTACGCGGTAGTCTTTCGTTTTCTTTTCTTTCTTGCCTGTTTTTGCTTTGAGTAGCTTCGGAATTCCACCAATAGACCAATGTAACGTAAAGATTTTTTTTCTTCTCTCGGGCAGCCCTTGAACACGGTATTATCTCGGTATGCGCGCGAGAATTCTTTGTGTAAAGTAACGTAGGAGGTATAGCCTCACAAGATGAATAGTTTGCTTTGTTGAATGAAATTTTTTTTTGTCGATATGTAAGCGGGCAATTTGATGGCTGAATCTCTGGAAATGAGATTCGGGACTGATGCTAGAGAACGCACCCACGACGATACGCGCCGAGCTGAGCTGGCCTGCCAGCAGCCATCACTCCTCTAGCTAGGTAGAGGCCGAACCCAAATTCGTCTGAACGACACATGGGCTCGTTGCCTCGTCCCGGGGACTTAACGTCCATTGAGGCCAACAAGACGAAAGTCCTGTTGGCTTGAAATTTCAAAGCGACAACGTTCGCTCGTATTCGTTTCATTACACAATTTTCTGTTGAATTCCCTAAATAAATGGTGGCATTGTCTTGGTGAAGTTTTTCAATTTTTTTTATTTTCTTATTGTTTACCGTTCCAGCCGAAAAGTTCGTTTTCGTAAGATGTCCTGTCGGCACTCGCAGGATGAATTTTGAACTGATATTCTGATTATTCTTAATTACTTCAATAGTACTTTCGAATTAAATTTCAACTGTCAACTGTTTAACTGTCAAAATCTCGTTACGTGCACTATTTCTTTGCTGCCGATTTTGATTACGATTGTACAATCACACTCGTCTTTCACCCGTCAAGAGGGGCATAAAATATATAGAGTGCCACGCGTTTTTACGCCGGAACTGCTTTGACCACTAGATCCACATAGACCTGTAACCAGATAATTAAAAGAAAACTTCTGGCAAAGAAGGGAATATTCTCGTCACACCCTCCACACTGTGAAAGAAAAGAGTCAAGATTATTTATAATTTTAAATTTTCAAAAGTTTTTATTTCATGGACTGCTCGACGTTGGAGCTATTCCACGACCTTTCAATTCAGAAAGCAAATCCGGTCGTGGTTATTAAAAAATCTTTAAAGCTTCGTCGTAATTTTTCTTCTTCAATGTTTTCCACAAAATTTCAAAAAGACAAGTCGCGTCCGTCAATTCTACGCGTATATATAGCTGCTTCAGGTTCCGTTGCGCATCATCGTCGGTCGGTGATTCATGGCCTTCCCCTATGTGAAACTCATGAGCTCCATTCATTCCACCGTGTTATGTCACTCTCCGATTATCATCAGTTGGTGGTATACTCTGGCGTTTGCCGTTGACAATTTGTCATATTGACCGTTCTCCGTGGACAATTTTGAACAGAATGTTTACTCTTATTCCAACCCACGAAGCGTTATTCGATTAGGGTTTATTATTGGCAAACTTTTTAACCACTAACCGCGAATGAAGTATCCCGTTATAAGACTATGATTTTATTATTTTAGTAAATACAGGAACCCTCCATCAATACCAGTTGGTTGGTTGTTTGTATTGGCAGCCCCATTTATCAAAAGATGGTTCACTTAGGCCACAATAGGCCCATTGTGATACCACCGAAGATTAGGGCGGCACTAGAACCTCTGGGATGGCGACATCCATTTAGATTCTCGTATGAAGCTGGCTATGCAGCTTATGTTTAAATTGGCCACTTCCGCGAGGCTGTCCAGAAAAGGCGAGCCAAAAGTTTACATACGTTTTGTGAATAGTGCTGGGCATTCGCACAGGAAATGTTGAATCGTTTCTTCTTCCTCCGATCTGCAGCTTCGGCAAAAATCGTTGAAAAGAACACCCAAACTTTCTGCATTTCTGCCAATAAGACAATGCCCCGTTAGTATAGATATGATGAAACTTAATGTTTCACGGCTTGTGTTGAGTACCTGCGTTTTGAGCGTAATGCGTGCCAAGTTTACCTGGTTGTCCTACAGGTTTTTTCCCGAAGCCAGGCCCTGTTTGCAGTCTGCATGTAACACTGCAAGGAAACCTAGCTTTTCATGAAGGCAAGTGGTTGGCCGACTTGGGGTGTTAGTGTATAATCCAGGAGCTCAGTGCCAGCTCTCGCTAGGGCATCTGCTTCGCAATTTCCCGGTATGTCACTATACGCCGGTACCCAGAATAGGTTCACTTTACAGTGAAGCGACATCACGTTCAGTTTTGTGCGACATTCCATTACAATTTTGGATGAGGTATACACGTTGGGTAATGATTGGATAGCAACTTTACTGTCAGAGAAAATGTTCAGATTGCAATGACCCCTACTCGGGATGACTGATTCGAAACCATGGTGGCAGCAGGGAATCGGAGAAGTGAGCTATACTTTCCGTGGCGTTGATCCATCCCTCCGTAGTATGGTGAAGCAGCATATATTCCCCTCATGCCAGAGTTATAGAGTTTTAAATCGTTTCTCGGAGCACTTGATCTGCTGTCTCGTAAGGAGCTTCGTTGGGAGCCAATTTAATAGCATAAACAATGCCTTTGCTGGGCTAGTGCGTAGAGCCCCGGGGATTGCAATAGCTGCAATCCTTCTGACCTTGTTTAGCAGGTTCACCTTTGATGTTTTCGCCATCGCTGGCTGCCGCACCATACAGAAGAATTGGTTCCTATATTGCCGTGTTGACCCATGATACAATTTTGGGTTTCAGTCCCCACCTTTTCCCAAAAGCTCTTTTGCAGTAGTAGATTGTGCATGCCTCTTGCGCGCTCGCTTCACTATGTTCGCTTTCCATGTAAGTTTCGAGTTGAAAAATATACCTAGATATTTTACCTGATGAGATGGGTTTAGACTTCCTTCCAGTTTGTGTGGAAAAAATCGTGGAATTTTGTATCTGTCTGTAAAGAGTTCCGTTTTCTGCAAATTTATCGTTATACCTTAATCTTCGCTTCATACGGTGGGAGAAAGTTTAGTCTCTCCGATAGCATGTTGATAAATTTTCCCGATATTGCTATTGCAACATCGTCGGCAAAGGCTGCGACTTTGCAGCCGGTCGCTTCTATTTTTGACAGGAGCTTGCCCATCACTGAATTCTAAAGAATGGGTGATAGTGCCCCACCTTGCGGAGTGCCTCTGCAGGTCTTCCTTCTTAACGTGCTGTCTCTTAGTATGGAGTTGATATTCCTGCTGCTTAGCAATTGTCCGATGAACCTTATCATATTGTCATCGTCATTATTTTCCCCGAGTGCCTCACCAATAGCCTTATGGTTGATATTATGAATGCACCTTCAATATCTAAAAAAACTGCTTGTGTATATTTTTTGTAGCTTAGTGATATTTCGATGTAGCTGGTGAGCGAGTGAAATGCTGTTTCATCCGATCCCTCTTTCAGGTATGCATGCTGCGCATAAGAGAGTTGTTTTAGGTCAGCTCTCAAATGAGTTTTATCTGCCTTTCTAGTGTGCAGAAGAAAACAGACGAGGCTGATAGACTTATAATCCTTAGGCAACAAGTGGAAGGCCACTTTACGTATGAAGACTCTATTAGCTTCTTCTCAGCGCTGTGGAATGCAAGCCACCCGTAGATATGATTTGAACGTGGCGTTTAGCGATGGCAATAGTGTTGCGGTGTACTAAGGGTACACTTCGATATGAGGCACATCCACTAGACATACTAAATCATTCATAATTTGAAGTGTACTAAGGGTACATTTCATTCTGGGACACATTCTTTAGACATACTAAATCATTCATAATTTAAATGACGATCAGCCATAAAGACATATTTAGATTGAGCATGTACAACTTCTAAGTTCCATGTGCTGCATTGCTCAGCGTGACGCCTTAGATAATTCATGGCATGTCATCGTCTGGAGAAGGGCCATTTATGATCCCATAAAGTTGAATTTATAAGAACCACGAGTATCCGTATTTGTTTAGAAATTAATTAGTTTTGGTCACACATGTTCATGTCACATTGATTTTAATATTTTACAGAAAGTCACATCCTTTATTTAATTTTAGAGTGATTTTTGTACATAGTTTTTAGGATAAAAGAACTGTAGAGTACGAAATAAAATTAGAGTTATATCTGAAGTCCTACTGCCATATTCGGCAAGCGATTCTCTCTCAAATACTCTCCTGCCATATTCGGCAGAACCAACTTTGGTGAATTTAGAAATAAAGGCATTTCGCGTGTCATTGAAACTAGCCCTTGTCGCTGGGCATTAGGTAAATATTTTGTCAGATATCCATTCAGAAATAATTATAGATGAAAATCATATCATACTGTGTTGGATCTCAATAGTTGAGATATTGTCTATGCCAGGAAATTTGAAGGGTCGAAATGAGCCAATTTCCTAGCGTAAGACCCTGTCATTTACAGGAAGATTGGTTAACAGACAGTCCGGAAGCGTATGTGGATCAGCTTTGTCAGCCGCATCCTCACTACCCGGAAAGTGCGTGTCCATGAGAACGGCCAACGTCTCGGAGCTGGATTTCGTCCAGATTCCATTTGCGTCTCTAACAGATCCGAAAAATAAAGGAGAACTCGTCATGACTTTTCGCAGACGACTAATATCCTTAGAGCTTTTTATTCCTGCGCCGAAACTTCTTCACTTTTTCTTTCCGCAGCTCCGCAATGTTGCTGTTTCACCATGCTTATAAGGAGTGTATCGAAAAAATTTACCTTGATGATTATGTCTTTAAAAATGGTATTAATTGCTGCATCGAACTATTTTTTTCTTTTATTATTATATTAACTAATGAATTTTCATTTCAAGGGAAATTTTTTTATTTTTCGGACCTTTCCATTAACTCCACGCATTATGGCGGTTTTCCACTAAACAGACAAAACACAAACTCATGTCGAATAAAACAAAACTGCAACTTTTCGCAATCTTTTTGAAGACTGGCGTGTTTTGCGACAGTTGGAGTTTTGTTTTTCGAGTCCCACTCGAAGGCGGTAACATCAAAAGGTTTCGACGTGTTTTGAAACTCAAGTCTGTTTAGTGGAAACGGTCGTGTTGTGTTTTGTATTTTCACTTTGTGTTTCGTGTTACTAGTGTAAATCGAAGTAATTTAAATGATTTTATTTTACCATTATTATAGTATAGTTTTACAGATCATGTCTGAAAGTGGTAAATCTTCAAAAAAGCAGTGGATTGCAGAAGAAATCTACACCTTGATAGATGCATTCAAACATGCAAAAATCTTCTCTAAACATGTTCGTTGCTTATTGAAGAAATGTATTATGACTTCTTCGTGACAACCAGTGAAAACGGACCAAAAACAAAAACACAACTCGAACAAAATGTAGTCCTCTTGATGGAAACAAGAGTTTTGGTTTTGTTTCTGTTTTGTTTTTGTTTTTTAAGTTCCAGAAAACACAACATAAACTTAACTGTCCGTTTAGTAGAAAACCACCATTAGGTTCCGTACAACGGTGTCATCGATCATCTTATATGCGTTTCTTCACTTATTTTGAAAATCCATTTCGGTTATAGCAATTTTGTTTGTTTTCTTTAATGTTTTCTTCATTTCTGCCCAATATCTTTCGCTTGGTCGAAGTTCTGGACAGTTTGGAGGGTTAGCTGCTTTCGATACCTCGGAGATGTTGTCTTGCTCATACCACTTCATTGTTGATCGAGCATAATGACTTGTCGCTAAATCTGACCAAAATGCTACAGATGCGTCGTGTTTCACGATAAATGGTTTCAGTCGCTTCTCTAAACACTCTTACTCGAAGTATGCTGCTGAGTTGATGGTACCCTTCGCTACAAATTCCTCTGATCTGAGACCACATCGACATATTGCCTGCCAAATCATATACCGCTTGGGAAATTTAGTGCTTTTTTTGGTTTTATGTTTTGGGCTAACACCACCCTTTGATCCTGGTGTATAGAAGTCCTGACCAGGCATCTGTGCGAAATCGGCCTTCACGTATGTTTCATCGTCCAACACAGCACAATTGAATTTGATCAGGTAATCTTTGTATAGCTTTCGAAGCCAATTTTTCGCTTCTCCTTTTCCTCGCAACGATCGGGTACTTTTTGGACTTTATATGGTCTAAGATTATAATGCTTCTTAATCCTCTGAATCATTGCATTCGATGTTTGCTTTTTTTGAGCCATATCTAGAATGGATGTGTTAGGACTCTGCCAAAATTTCCTTTTACCTTTCGGCTGAAATTTGTATCGGATGGTCCTTTTTTCTACCTGGTCCAGACTTTCTAGCAATAGGTACGCCCTTTTTGTACTTTATAATCGTCCGTTTCATTGTTGCAATCGACGAATTGGTGTCCTTTGCTAGTACCGAATATTTACGAAGGGGATTTTCCAGGTGTTTGTACACAAGAAATAACGCACTTTTTTTGATTCGATGACATCTTTTCAAGGGTGATCTACAATACGAATGGATTAGGCGTTCTTTTTGTCGCATTTTATTGCTAATTTTGCATACCTGATGAAGACTTAAACTTATCCCAAACAGGAGCTATGCAGGAAAAACTAAAGGTCATTTTTTCCGATACAGCCCTTAGTTCCCCCTACGCTTCGTTGGATTACATGCAGACCTTGCTGCTTCATTGAAGGCAGATGTAAGTGCCCTAAAGGCTTCCTCACGACAGTATATGTCTTCAATCTTTGGAGGTCCACCTTCAAGTGCAGACTCGAATACTGATTGGTATTTGACCTAATCCATCCAAAGAGGTTTGGTCTGCCTTTCTACTGCTTTGGCACTGGTCACTGAAATTATACAAGGTTAAAAACTTCAAGCTTTCCATTATTATTATACAAGCTGTGTTGAGGGATACTATCCTGTATCTCTTCATGTGGAGCCCACAAACCTGGTTACCTACAACCCAATGTTCCTGGGCCAGTACTAGCTTTTCTCCTTTTTGGGCCAAGTGGAGGAGCAGTGCGGCAGGTACAGACTTAAAGTTATGGAGGTTACCTGGAGAAACCTCAGCACTACGACACAAAGTTTTATCTGTCTCCTCGTCAGATAAGGACATGTTCTCCTCCCCAACCAAGTTGAGAAATTGGAGAAAGTCCCCAGCCAACTCCGCAGTGGAGGTGTTGTTTCTTCCGTCATCGGCGAGAAGATCTAATTCGGAGAGGTTCATGGTCGGATCTACTGATGCTTCCCCAGTCACCTTACTCCCACTCTCTTTGCTTAATCGCCGTACTACCTTCCCAGTACGATCCTAGCTTATCACCCCACCCTTAGACTCCAATGAAGCTATCGACTCCTCATTGAGGATTATAAGGCCCTCTTGCTGAGCTCGCTTACTTTGGCTACCTTCCAATTATTAACCGGAAGGTCAGCATTGTTGAGCTTAATGAGCTCATGGCTTGAATTTGTTTCGCGGTCTTCTTCCCACCAGAAGGACGCATCACCTTCATCCATTTGCCTTCCGGGCTGACTGGATCATCCTTTTTTGTCATTTACTGAACTCATTGGATCCTCTCTCGCGGCCGCTATTTCCACTCTTTGTGCAGTTCCCCTGAGACCCCATGGTTGTCTATGCCGAAGCAGGGATGCCTTGCTAGGGTTGGCACAATCCCTGATGAGGATATCAAGTTTCGGCGTAGTAGAATTTTATATATCTTGTCGTTTATGATTTGGCCAGCGACGGTGACGGTCACGAATGCGATCTTAACGTCGTCGCACCCAGTGTAGATGGCGATCCCAGGACCTCTATCACTACGGGCCGCAATTCCGTTCAAGGTTCACCCGGACCATTAGTCCTTATTGTTATTTGTGAATAGCGTTGTCCCGCACGTTACGTGGTGAGTGGATTGTCAATTCTGAGTAATCACACAACCCACTTGGTTGGACTGATACTGGCGCCTTACTATAATGTATTCGCTGTTCTCGTCGGTACGTACGACTAAATCCGACTTCATTTTAAGGCACCCAACTTAACTTCTAGTTATTTACATAATCCAAAATCTTTAACTTTATAAATCCAACTCCATTCAATTTCAGTACCATGCTAGTGACTTGTGTGGAGTGCAGTATGCGCACTAAATTTTCATTCGACAACGATTGCTTACACGATGTTCCGATAGTAGTTGAAGATCTTCAAAGGCTGGAAGGTTTTGAGTTTCTCCATGATTAATCCTCGCTTCAAGTGAAAAAAACAATTTTTTAAACACACATCATCAAGGCTGAATTTTTAATAGTTCCGGTTGTCCAGAAATGATAAATTTGCCTTCTCAATGTCGTGTAAGTTTATTTTTTCGGTGCCCTTAAAACGTAATAATGACGGACAATATTTTTTTTCATTTCATTTAATTCATTTCATTTTCTTTTTCATTTAGCTGAAATATACATAATATGTTAGGTGAGGGATCAGACTGTTAAGTGTCTTTACAGCTCTGGTGTATGGAGGGTTGCGATTAATTTATAGTTTCATTTTTGATGATGTTGTTCAGAGGAAAAGTATACAAAAAACCTCGTTGAATAGGATTAAGATAAAAACTTAGACTAACTTAAGATAGATAGTTGCGCTAAAACTAACTTAACAAAACTTATGGAATTACTGCTATATTATAACATTATTATTGTTAATGATATTATAGTGTAGATAATATAATGAAGTTAAAGTTATCGTTAGTTGATATAGAAAAACAATTTTTTACCATACGTTGGGTAGCCGAATATAATTAAAAAATGGCTAATCTATATAAAATTTCATATAGAATTATATTATCGATTGTGTTTTCTCGATAACATGTTTTTAAAATTCGCATGCAGTAGAATAGCTACAATTTTTATCAGATTGATTTCAAATTTTAACTGGAATTTTTCAGATAGATTGTCTACCGAGGTTTTTACGACTAATTACCAATTACGTTTTTTATGAGCTAATTTATGTCGATATATATAAGTTATAAATTCAATGGGAGCGACGCGTTTTGGTAGCGCCACTAAGTAATGTTGAATGTATGTAAATATAGCAAGTTCGAGTATAACCAGTGGGTGCGTAGCAATTTGGCGCGCGTCAGGACCGTAATAAAAGTCATAAATTGACATTCAAAAACTGTTTTCTAATGTCATTTGAGAAACAAGATATATTTGACTTTGTGTCGAAATATGTGTACGGTAATACACCTCGTCTCACGAAATATACATATATGCATACATTAACACTCCAGAGTTATGCAATTTCTGAATGTCCTCACACGCTACTGCAAAGATTATTTTAATTATTTCTATTTCTGCAGAATCAGATTATAATAAATCATTTACATGAATCAAAACTGTTTTAACGTAGGATTCACAAAATTTAGGAATCTCTTTTGACAACACAATAGTTTTTTCATGTCACGCAGAATCTGTCCATAGCCCGGTAGTTATTTTTAATCCGGCTACAAAGTTATTTTTTCAATCCTGGAACATAGCAGAAAGGAACTATATATTAGAATTCATGTTTTCCACAATTTATCTTTTTTAATTTACCAGAGCCTTTCTGTAGGCAGCAAGTACGTGCAAGTTCATACGTACTTGCAGCCTTACATATTGGTTTCTTGGTTTCACTTAAACAACTTTTGTATGGTATCCCGCGGATTGACATTAGTCCCAACTATCGCGTAACTTCGCGGTATTATTGTATGACATAAATAGGATTCTTTTAATAATAAAGGCCTTTAACATAACATTTTTGTTTTCAGATGGATACAATCCTAATCAGATGGGTGATCGTTGTGTTCCTACGTGTGATCAACCTTGCCTGCATGGACTATGTTCTGGCCCTAATCAATGTAAATGCCAACCGGGATTTTGGGGTCCATCTTGTGATATTTGTAAGTTAATCATCATCACAAAGTACTCATTGTAAACAAGATTATTGACATTTCGCTCATTATTTTTAACACCTTTTACTAAGCAGTTTTTATCCATTGATGCTGCGAATTTCCATCAAATCAGATAAGATCTGCCATATCGCTAGAATAATTATTTATTGTTGATATTAATCGCATCGGATTGCATGCATGATTACTCGATTGTGCAATTAGTTTTCAAAAAAGTCATACGTAGATATATAACATGCTGAAAAAATTATGTCGTTAGTTGTAAATTTGATTGACTTATTAGTTTTTTGTGTTCACCCCACAAACGACTCGGTGCTACGTCGTTCTGATGTCACGTGACAAGTTGGCTCGCCTACTTGTGTTCACAAAGTAACTTTACTAGATAATGGTGTATATTTTGAAATAATTAACAATGGAATCAGGTGTTGTTCGTGGTGATTTCAAAAATTTGTCCAAAATGGATATAGTGAGAATTATGAGTTTTCTTAAGTAACCAACTACTATTGAGAACGTAAACTTTTAGTAAGCAAAAAAAATATTAACAAATTTGAGTTCACTTATGTGTGTGTGTGTTTTTAAAAAGGTAAATTTAATTGTTAACTTTTTTGTTTTAAATTGATTAGGACATTTGAATCATTGTGTTCTCGTCATCCTTTGAATGGTTGGATAAGAATAAAAATACCTGTTTTGAATAAAACGCTTGTTTATGTTGCAAAATAAGATTTATTAATATGATTATTCATGTAATTCTGATAATATTACGTTTATCGTTTTATTATCTTCGTAGAATATATTAATTGTCAACCTTTTGAAGTCTATAAGTTTTCCTATAACTCTTTTTACGTGGGTTCGACTATTTCTTCAGATTTCTTGCCCACTGCGTATGCCAGTACACTTGGGGGTTTAATAAGTTCACAACCCTATGATTCTCCTGAAGGGGTAATATGTTTAAAGCTTTTGTTTGCTAAGATACTTTCTCCTCGAAGAATCTTACGTAAAGCCCACTCAAATGAATTTATATCAGTAACTAAATCTTCTATCATACCCACCAAATATAAAATTTAAAAAATCATCTTGAGTGATTGAAATTGAGTATAATATAACACCCTTTGCAATCAGTGTAAATGTGTAATTGGTGAAAATCGTTAATATGCTTTTCGATTCGTATCTTAAAACAATCTGCAATGAAACGTCTTGGAGAATAGCTTTGGAATAGTTGTCGATAAATTTTCTTCAATTTTGTTTGGAGGAGGAAAGCAAGTTAATGCTTTCATCAAATTTACGATAAGTTCAATAGTTATTGTAAAGATTTTACCAACAGAACCTTTTGTTACAAAAAAGTCTATAACAAGCTGTGTTAAAGAATCATTCAGTCGTATATTATAAGGTGTTATTAAAATGAACCAACTATATTGTGCATTATCTTTGAAATTTTATTTTTCATGTGGCATGAAATTTGTCGGAATTTTTCCGATTCATCTGAATAGAAAAATCGATCGCTGCAACAGTATCACTTCCATTTTACATTGACTCTATCTCTAAACATTCTTTTTCTGTTTTTGTCACTCCAGCTGTCCGAAAAATTTGCTGAAATTTTTAACTTGCGTGTTACCGGATTTCTTCGAATTAAACATCGACTCTTTGTGTGTTCTTCCATTGTGTTTTTTTTTCATCGTGTGGCTGATAAAACTGGATCTTGAATTCGTCAAAATTAATACCGCCACTTAACACCAACTGTACCAGCTGATTTCAACAATTCTTTGTTTTCCATAGAACTTATCAATAGTTTTTGTTAGTACATTTTGCAAAGATTCTATTTGTTGGTATTTTCATATGTCGAACTTCGGTTCGGTTAACAGCATTCTCACTGCATCTAATTTATATTTGAAATAATTTTTCTTCTACAAAAACATATCACTACTTTATAAAAGTGTATTTAAATAAATCCCCAACAGTTATTTCGTACGTTATTGAGCTTTCACATTTAAAAAGAAGCCAATTAAAAGTTATTTTATTAATTACAATAAACATAATAAGTGTTGCGGATCAGTTTTCATATTTTTTGGTTCACATTTTTCAATTCTTCCAAACTTGGAACCTATTTAAATTTCCCTCAGTACACTGCCAAATAATCGGCATTGGCAGTACTAAATCCCAAATTGGTAATCCACCACACGCGCTGTCTCTCTCGAGAGGTGAGTTCAGGTGATCGAACGCGAATCGGTTCTTTTTGCATGCTGTCGCCCTTTGATTGGCCGAAATATTTGCTGATTACCATATATGGTAATAAATGAAGCAAAAATGCTTCGACTTGTGTCCGCGGTGAAGTGAGTGTGTGGGGAGATCGAAGAGTTGGATAGGAGTGATAAACCAAGACGGTCACGGAATCGGCTCCGCGCGACATAAAAGCTGTCGGGTTTTCTTTTTTAAATTAAATTTCAAGCAATAATTCTTGTAGTGTTTGCGTTAAATCATCCGCTAAACTTCCTCGAAAAATGGTTTATCTGGTGCAAGGCAAAGCTGAAGTCCAAAGAAAATTACCAGCGGCTACCGACAAATTCATCGGCGTGGATTTCGTTGCAACCTGTTGCGAGCTATGCAAAATCATCAGTCCGAAACTCGAAGATTTGGCCAACCAGGACGGTGACAAGGTTATTATATTGAAGGGTGATGTCGACGATTGCAAGGATTTGGACGGTGAATATGGTGTGTCGAGCAGGTCAACATTTGTATTCATCAGAAACGGCGAGAAAATCGACTCTTTTGTCGGGGCGAATGCTGAAGAATTGGAAACGAGGTTTGCCAAGCACTTGGAGGCTAGCTCCTAATAATTGAAAGTGAAACGCATTAAAAGTTGTTAATCTTAATCGTATTGCGAGTACTGTTGTTTCAACAACCATAAGTTTTTTTAACATATCGTCATAAATTTCGGTTACAATTGTTTTTTCTTCACATTACGTAATTTTCATGTTGAAATCGATTAGAAATCAGCAGTATTGTTTTGTTATATTAAAGAAAAATTAGAGTTTAAGTTCTTATATAGTGTAAATAATATGAAGTGAGTTTACATGGTTTCTCCCCTCCTCAGCGTGTGGGTGATTCGGTTTGGTCCGGTTCTTGATGTTTTTTCCTTGTGATTTTGATTAGCCCACGACCCGGTGAGCTAGCCGGTTTCAAAAAAAATGTTAATCTACGGTCGCCACTATGCGGCCACAATTGGTGGGTGCTCCGCACGGGCCCCCACTCGGCAATCACCTTTCATGTGACGTCGGAATTGGCGGGGCACATGAAGGATGGTTGGCTGTGTAGTAGGAGCACGCAACAAAAGGCATGTTTACCTTATTTCGTTTACGTACTGCCTATACACAGTTTCTACTTCACAAAATGATATTGATGATATTAAATGATATACATTAAAACGATAGTCACAGCATTTTTACGAAGATTTATTTGAAATATGCTTTAATGACTGCAACACATTTTCCTGAAATGCTGCACTCTCCATTTGAGAAAAATATATCTGCCCGAACTAGTATGAAATATTTTGTCTTGCACAATGCTTTCTTTTTTTCCGCCATCGCCTAAGCAGCAGCAGTTAATAGTCTGAGATCCTACGAAGAGAATTGAATTCCCTTCCTTTGCGAAGCCATCAACTATTTCATTGCGGCGTACCGTGGTGTGACCTGACATCCATATGAGAGTCACCTTATTGGTTTCTCTGAATGCATTCCCTTATTAAGTGCATTGCATGCATTCCCACATTAACTTTGACTCAAATGTGCATGAGTTAAGCACCAGCAGCGATGCTTTACTGTCAGATGGGATGTGTATTTTTGCATAACGATATCCACTTTTTTCTTACTGTAATTATATCTGTTTACCATTAAGTCCAACCTAAGATGCTTTGCATATCTTACAAATGCGCAAGTACAGTCCCCAGGCTAAAGGGTGTGTAGTCTTTTAATACGAATAGCCCATTTTGTCCCCTCGCTTCCAATAACCATTGGCAAACGGGGGAGGCGAAGGATGATCTGGATTAGTGTTGTCAGGGAAGATCGTGCTGCTCTATTTATAGCGAGGAACGCTCTCTGTAGTTTTGTCAAAGTGGTCACACCGACTTTGTGTTCAAGATCACCACACAAGTGCTGCATAGCTAATGATTGGTCGCATGATGAACTTTTAAAGCCATGCTATTGTTTTTGGATTTAGCCTCCATATGTTGCTCACCATCTTACTAGAGAGGAATAAGGAACCTCTTGCGTGCCTAAAATGCAGCCTTCATTTCATTTCATTTTGGTCGAACATGACAACAAAGTGTTTGAAATTGTTGTCGCAGTCACAGTGTTTTTTCATTGATACTTGAGGCATTATGTAGCATCTCTTTGTTTACAATTGACGTTGATACCAATATCGTAGTTATCATAGATAAGTAGAATTGTCAGAGGGGATATGAATAAAATATTTTTCTTATATGTTCGGATATCAAGATTTCGAGTTACAATTGTGCTTTTTTTATTCTTCAGTGGTAACAGGTGCGGACGGGTAATTCTTTGAGTCGAACCCATTCACATGCGATAAGCTTGCTGTGACATTCAGTGCTGGAATATTGGACCAATTTAAAATAAAATTATGGATATTGCCGAATGCTTTTTCGGGGGAAAAATAAATTATCCCGTCTTTATTTATTACTAGCCGCTGTACTAGTTGATTATTAGCCTGTCCACTTCTATTAGAGAAGATACGACTGCAAACTCGGTAAATATTCGCTTTTTCGCCAACGGAATAACATAGCTTATTACAATTTGATCATCTTCATCTCTTTTGGCATCGGATTGATTTGGGAAATTCGCTTTTTCGGCAGAGTTAAGAATTGCATAGATTGGATTGAATGTCTTATAAACCTATTGAGTTCCTGAAGCGGTTTAAATTTGCTCAGGTTGTGTAGCGTGGAAGCACAATCTGTAATTTATTGCTTAAAAAGAATCTCTTGTGTTAAAGAAAAGTGCGGAAATCTAAACTATTTTCTCTTTCATTTAGTTGATTTTGTTAGTTAGTCTCAAATCGTCGAATCGTAAAAAGGTTACCGCGCCTGTCATAAAAATTTTGTAAAAATATTTGGGTCTAAGTTTAAGTGGCCCGCTATCGAAACTAAAGAGTATTTTCCATGCTCATGTTATGTGTTTGGTCCGGTAATCAGTTTGAAGTGTGCCAAGAAATTTTCGAATTTGCTCATTTTTGCCGTTTTGCGGTTATCTAAATGAGGACAAACTCTTTGGATGTATTTAATTTCGGTGCAAAAGCCGCGAAATTTACAATCGTTAGTTCGAATGAATTTAGCTGCTCGTAATGTAATGGATTTATTCAAAGTTTTCATGTGCAAGATGTATTTTTTTACTTAATAGTTGGTAAGTGTAGTGGTAGTCGTGCAACATACCATTAGAATTAGTCAGTAATAAACGAACTAGTTGCAATACCTGCCGTTTTGATAGCTCCAGTTCTAGAAACGTGCGGAATAGCTATGTTTGGATCAACTGTTCCTGTTCTTTTATCCTGCTGCATGATGTTATCGTTTTCCCCTATTTTTAAATTTGAAACTCATGCTGATTTCTGGCTTCCACCGTGCTCCTCTGATTGTTCATTATCTAAAAATAACGGCACAAGATAATGTGGTCTCGGTGAAGACACGTCCGGGTATTTGTTTTGAAATCTACTTGGCTTGATCGTCGGTATATATTGTCACACGTGCGTTTTTCCATGCCAATGGCGAGCATGCAGTATCTTTGGCTATTACGGATGAAGAATCAAATTTTCAATATCGTGAGATCGTTAAGAGCTTAATGTATCTGATCGTAGCAACTAGACCAGATATAAATTCTGCTGTAAACAATGTTAGCCGATACCTAGAAAAACCATGCAGCAGCTAACTTGAATTCAGCGCATTCCGAAAAATATTCGTGGAAGGACGGACACAAGAATACGTTTTGAAAAGGGAAGCGATTTACTTTTTCGTGGACGTAACTATGCAGATAAAGCGGGTTTCATTAAAACCCGAAGATCAACATCTGGTTATGTTTCCATAAGTTTGAGACAAACATTATGCACAACAGAATCTGAGTACATATAAATGAATTGGTTTGGTGGAGAAAATCAGGGACATTATGACAAAAGCTTTGCCAAAGATGAAGCATGAACATTTCTTTGCATTAGTGAATGTTACGTCAAGAAATTAATATGACATCATTCAAATATATTTTCTAAGAGTAACAGTTGATTTTAACTTTCATTTTGACAAATAATTTGTAACTAAAATTGGGAAAGTTGAAATAATATTTAGTTCAAGATGAACGTTTACTCTACTCTACTCTTGTACAAAAACACTAAAGTTCAGATGGTTTGGAACTACAGTACCTGGCCAATGAATTATACTCAAAGTATTTTTTTTCGAAATGAAACAATAATGACCAAAGGTACAGGTCCCTTGTGGGTATTTCCATATTTTAAGAGCAGTAAATACCCTGGCTGTTTTTCTATGCATTTATTACCTTGTTTTTATTACCTTAATTCATATTATTCTAGAGAAACTTGCAGGCACTCTTATTTTATGGACATTTTAAAATTTCCGTTCTGTATATAAGCGAGTGTTAAAAGGTCCTTTTAACATTTAAATGGTTCTTGTGAGTGAAGACAGTGTAAGAATAGGATTTTAACGGATATTTTGGTAAAAACTTAAAAGTAATATTTTTTTAACAGTGCTTAGTGTGTAGTAGTAAAAATTCGGTCATAATGGGTAAAAAAGGACATTTATAGTGACACAAAAAGAATCGTGGCAAATTTTTTCCGTTGCGAAAAAGTCTTTTTCTTTAAAAAATTTGCCACGATTCCTTTTGTGTCACTATAAATGTCCTTTTTTACCCATTATGACCGAATTTTTACTACTACACACTAAGCACTGTTAAAAAGATATTACTTTTAAGTTTTTACCAAAACATCCGTTAAAATCCTATTCTTACACTGTCTTCACTCACAAGAACCATTTAAATGTTAAAAGGACCTTTTAACACTCGCTTATATACAGAACGGAAATTTTAAAATGTCCATAAAATAAGAGTGCCTGCAAGTTTCTCTAGAATAATATGAATTAAGGTAATAAAAACAAGGTAATAAATGCATAGAAAAACAGCCAGGGTATTTACTGCTCTTAAAATATGGAAATACCCACAAGGGACCTATACCTGTGGTCATTATTGTTTCATTTCGAAGAAAAATACTTTGAGTATAATTCATTGGCCAGGTATGTAATAGACAGAATTCCAACGAGTCTTAACATTTAAAATCAGTTTTAGAGGTTGAGAGCCAGTTTGCTTTTGACGTAAATAGTCGCTGAAAATTACACTGCTCTTGAAAAATTTGACAACGTCTCGTACTTACTAATGAACTGAAATCATTGACTGACATTGCAGATTCAGCGATAAGATTGATTGTATGAGCAAAGCAAGGCAAGTGTTTGTTTTTTCCCAGAAAATTAGCTATGCCTGCTGTCATGTTCGAGCCGTTGTCCGTAACTACTGCAGTTATTTTATCCAGGCTGATGTGTGTACCTGCACAAATTTCTTTTAATTATTCAGCTATATAGTCACCAGTATGCCGTTGATCCAATACTACGGTAGCTATGCAACGCGATACAAGCCTATCATCGTGCAAATAATGAGCAGTAACCCCTAAATAACTGGTAACAGTCATCATTTCACTCCAAATATCACAGATTAATGCCACGTGAGCTACATTGTCAAATATGTTTTCAATTTTCAATAGAAATACTGTAAAAACCATCGAATTGTGCTTTAAGTGTATCAACGCTTGGAATTTTAAATGATGGACAAGCTTGATGCATCAATTTTTTAAACCCACGCCCTTTCACAATGTCAAACGGTCTTTTATCCACGCGAACAAAATAAAGCAAACATTTGCAGAGCTTCAAATAATCCTTTTCTCTATCGGAATAAGAATATTTTCGTTCCATTTATTGTACGATTGAAAATTACCTTATTTTTGGAACGCATGCTTCTTCAAGCTCACTGTCGTTGATTGGAGCTCTCTCGACATCAGATGGTGAAGGAGTTGTTAGAAATGTATCCAATTCAGATGCTTTCGATGTATTTGTCGATGGTTGTGGTTCATGACTCGGTGGATTCGGCAGTTCTGACTTTTTATTAATCGTCGTTTGTTTCTTTTCATCTCCTTTCCCACTAAAAAAATAATAACATAATTAGTTCCATGCCACTAACCAGTTTCTCAATGTTAAACGGGCATAACTAAGCCAAATATTTTTACTGTTATGCGACTTCATCCATAACGTGGAAGTGGTTTAAGCGTGAAAATTTAACAGATAAAGAATTACTTTGACATTTATTTATAACTAGCAAATTCTAGCGGTTTCGTTCGCGTGGAAAGTTTTTGACATTTTACACAGGAATAAATGCTTCCGGGATAAAAAGTAGCCTATATTTTTCTATGAATAGTTTTCTATCTATCAGTGTAAGTCTCGTTAAAATTATTCATAAAACAGACAGACAGAAACTTTAATAACGCATATTTGAGAAATATGGATTTATTTTAGGTTATATTTACAAAGAAGCATAAAATTATAAACTCATTAGGTTTAGGGTGTTACTTTAGATGTTTATTCATGTTTGACGCATTCCCAGACGTTTTTATGGTTTTGAAACAAATTTTGCATTTCACTTGGTTGTTGTTAATCTTGACAAAATACTGCCAAACTTCACTCTTACTAGGCGGCATTCTTCTAATCACTCAAATATCGAAACAAAGCACAGAATAATAGTGGGTACTTTTAGTTTACACTTTAATAAATCAAATAATAGTCAAGAATGATCAACCGCATTAATATAGCAGAAAAACAAGACGCGAAACGAACACAAAGAATGAAATGAAACAATATTTTAGAACAACGAACGACGACGACGAACGAGTGAGTGATTAAGTCTGTTTTTGCTGTAGAGAAATAAATACAAAAAGGGGAAATCGAAAAAGTTCGTTCGGTATACATCAAAACAGTCGGACAACACGAACGCGTAAAGTGTAGTTCTGTGCAGCCTTTACGAATCGGCTGATTTGTTTCGCCAGTAGAATCTTCTTAAATGCAAAGTACGTTTTGTGACTGTATTACATAATCAATACGATGATACTACACGAACACGAATGTCATGAACTGAAAAAATACTCTACCTTAATTCATAATTTTGATTAGCACTCCGATATGTTCCATAACCTCTACACATTAAACAGCCTCCAATACTTGCACGTTCTTTGCACTTTTCACACCTTCTCAAAAGGAGGTGCAATCAGTGCAATAATAGTACAGATGCACGTGCAACACAAACACCCCAAAAAAGTGTGACCTGGTCAACACGAACGCGAAAAAGTAAGAATCTTACATTCACTTTTTGGTCAACAAAAAACACGCCTACTGATTATTTATGTGGAACTGAGCTGTGAACGGAACGAACGATTTCGAACTCAATATAATGTTTTAGAAGGTTCAGCATGATTGAACTACATCATAAACATGAGCCGTAACGTAACCCTTAAGGCCAAGTTTTAAGTGGGTCATTTCTCAGATTTATTCGATACGACACCTGTCAAAAAGTACTCATTGAGTGAAACTATCGAGTACAAAGTATCGAGTACAAAAGTATCGGTATCGAAAGGAATCGTACTCGATACCACAAAGTATCGATTCTTTTTTCGTGTCCCTACCCACGACCCGTCTCCATTGGGCTGACCGGCACCCGAAGGCCTTGACCGATCAGTCAGGACCCGACTTAGGTGTCTCCCCGGAAGGTAACGGTAGCAAAATGTTCAATATACGACGATTTTTTAAGTAGTCGTGATACAAAAATGGGGATGAATTCTTTTTGTTTCCGTTGTTAGGAAAGGCAAAGATCCTCAAGACAAGCCTCGAGTTTTATGATTAACATTAGATTTTACAGTTTTATTACCTCCTAGACATGTATTTAATTTGTATTGTATATAATTTCATTTAATTTTCTTAATATTTGATTATGGGAAAAAGGCAGTTGCTCAATATACATCTATGGTATAAATATTGATAACACTGGGGCATGTACATCAGCAGTTGCAATAAAAGCAATAAAAGGTCAAAAATTGCATTCCATAATTTCAATACTTCTTAAAAATTGTTTAAATAATTCTAAAAATTCTATTGTTCATTTAGACAACTGTTACCGTATGGAATTAAAATCCTATTTTTTGAGTCACTTTAACTATGTCGACCGATTGCATTGGACATTTTAGATTAGCACTGAAGTATTAAGAATTAATTTTATTATTTTCCATTAATTGTCTACATTTATTAATTCTAACATATTCTTTTTTTGCGTTTAGCATGCCCAGAGCCCAAATGGGGTGAGAATTGTTCCAAAATATGTTACTGTAGAAATAACGCATCTTGTGATGCGTATACAGGAGAATGCATTTGTGGAAATGGGTATATCGGAAAGTATTGTGATGAAGAATGCCCTCGTAATCTTTATGGAATGCAATGCAATGATGACTGCCGCTGCCAAAATGAAGGAATTTGCCACCATATATCGGGTGAATGTTCATGCCCCACTGGGTTTACTGGCCCATTGTAAGTTCTTTCAATGTTCCCAATCACCCAGTGACATTAATTTAAAACATAAATTTCTTGTTCGCAACTTCAAGTTCGCGTTGTTTACCTTGCAAAAGTTAATTTTTTTGTTGCTTTACCTGGAATGTGCATAATTTATTTAAGGTTGTAAATAAACAAAGGTTTTAATACTGAGTGTCAACAGCAGTTCTATGTTTGAAGTTTTAGAATATTGAAAAGGAATATATCTTATCAAATATTGCATAAAGAAACAATAAAAAATAGCATTCCCTCCTGTATACGGGCACATTTAAAACAGATCACAAAATATACCTAATGGTAATTAATTTTTAGTACAATCAATAAAAAAACTCCATATAAGTAGAAACTATCATTTACTATGTAAAAAAATATATACTTTTCGAACCAAATTTTTTTTTGGTCGAATTGGTTCTCAGTATACTTTAAATTGTTCGATAAATATTTCTACTTTCAAATTTGTTAAGTGTAGTCACAAACATCAACTGTAAGAAATTTTTGGCGATATACGTATATACGTATAATGGAATTTTCTGTGTTGTTTAACTTTTAAAAGATTTGTTAATATACTAGTATGCATAGAATGTTCTAACGTTGATAACGTTGTATATGTATAATTTCTTACATTCTTAGAACGCTATATTTTTTTTGATATATTTGCCACTTTATAGGGTTAGGGACTATATGAGGTTTCAGAATATAGTCATTTTTAAAAACTTTTTACTCTTATGCTAGGTTTTTTTATATATAAAACCAAATTTTAACACTGTATTTTAAAAACCTTTCACAAAATTTTTAAACTAAAGTAATAATTCTGTACCAACCCACTTAAGATTGTTGACAGCTCTCTTATGCTAGCGGTGGCCATCAGTATTTCATAGTGGTTTAGCATAATCAATGAAAAAAAAATATTTGATCCAGCGCTTCATATTTTATAAACGAGGGTTCCCCTCATCCCATTTAATTCAGTATAACATTTTCTGGTGCTGCATTTTGGCTTAGTTTGCAGTAAAAAACAAAAGCTTCGCGTAAGCACTAGATAATCTGTTAAATGATTTTTTTAATTCATTGATTTTGAATAAGCCTCTGGGTAGTACTGCTGGTCATCACAAGATAGTATTTCAAAAAAAGTCAACAATAGAGTTGATAACTTGTTCCATAAACAAAATTTTTAAATTTTTTGTGAATAGTCTGGTATTATATATTAAATAAAAAAACTTAACACACTAGTTCAATTCTTTTTGAATGTCTATTTTCTCAGGCCTTTACCTTACCCTTAAATGCACAACCTCTAAAATATTCATTAGTTATATAAGTTGCCTTCAAGCCGCACTACACAGAAAAAATGTCCAAAGGAACTTACAATTTCGAACCATAATACGTTGTTATTATGATGTACTAGGAGACGTTACTTGTTTCTTATTATTATTACCCCTCACAAAAATCTTACATCTGCAATTAAAAATATGAGAAAAGTATAACCTAAATTAATGTTATGTAAAAATATTCTGTCTCAGAAATAATAGTGTCAGTGTATATTCTCAGAATTGTAAAAAAATGTTTCATTTTTCAAATTTTTCTGAATTCGAATCGAATCTTCAGCTCTTAATGACATATGAATATCGCTGTTGATTCACTCATCAATATAATTGAAAGGTTGAAAATATTGACAAAGAATTAATTTTTGCAACAATTTCCTAATCATTTTGTGACTTAAACTAATTCATTGGGTGCTTTGAAGCAAAAATTGATGATGGAAATTTTTGTTATTTAATTCTTCAATATTTAAGATGTGAGGATAAATGTCCAGGAGAAGAGACCTTGTCCGCATGTAAGCAAAAATGTCGCTGCCAGAATGGTGGTATATGTGATTTTACAACTGGCAAATGTACATGTAAAATGGGATGGACTGGTGCTGTCTGCGCAAATCGCTGTCCACTCGGCAAATATGGATTAGAATGCAACCAAACATGCCATTGTACAAATGGTCTCTGTCATCATATAAACGGAGAATGCGAATGTTTCCCTGGATTTTTCGGGGAAAACTGTGCCTTCTCTTGTCCAATGAACAGCTATGGAAAAAATTGCTCGAAAACATGCCATTGTGGTAATAGTGGGAAATGTAGCCCATTTACAGGAAAATGCACTTGTTCTCCAGGATGGGCTGGTAAAAAATGTGAGTTGCGAAAATGTCCTATAGAAAAATTTGGATCAAACTGCGAGAATAATTGTGATTGTGATATAAAAAATACTGAGTTTTGTCATCCATGGACAGGATTATGCAAATGTTTGCCTGGGTGGAGCGGTGACCAATGCAATCGTCCTTGTACGTTTCTTAAATATGGCGAAAATTGTAGATTGAATTGTGAATGCAAAAACAATGCTAAATGCTCTCCCATTGACGGTGTATGTAATTGTGCCGCTGGGTTTTGGGGAAGGCATTGTGAACAAATTTGTCCAGAAGGAGTGTTTGGCCTGCTATGTGCGCAAAAATGTGATTGCCAAAATGAAGCCAAATGTTCACCTGAAACTGGTCAGTGTTTATGTACCCTTGGCTGGAAAAATTTAAAATGTGATAGGCCATGTGATGAACAGTACTACGGTAAAGATTGTAACGAAAAATGCGATTGTGTTAACGGGGCGTGTCATCACAAAAATGGTAAAACTGACATGAATATACTCTTTAAAGCTACCCCTTAAAAATTTTAGGCTCTTGTACATGTAAAGCTGGATGGACTGGTAAAATTTGTGACAAAAAATGTACCAAGGGATTATATGGTCATAACTGCACATTTAAATGTGATTGTGTAGTTGAAAATGCATTAGCTTGCAGTCCAGATGATGGCCGTTGTGTCTGCAAAACTAAATGGGGAGGTAAAAATTAATGTCATGGAATGTTATGTCTTTGCACTTAAACAAATTAATAAAATTAATTTATTCCTGATAGATTGAATTAAATTTTTTTAAACATTTAATCAATTATAATTTCATTCAAATTATAATCATGTGAAAACATTATTTTATTAATTGACAGGCATTCATTGTGAAACCAAATGTAAAAATGGCTATTATGGAGAAAATTGTGACCAAAAGTGCGATTGTTTAAATAACTCATCCTGTGATCCATTGACTGGGAAATGTGCTTGCGCTAGAGGATGGAATGGGCTAAATTGCAGTGTACCTTGCCCTTCTGGCTACTTTGGAGCTGAGTGCAAAGAACAGTGCCTTGAAACATTCCACGGTTTGTATTAAAATGGCAATATAGAGACTGTTTATAAAATAACGCAAAATATTCCACAGGAAATGTACCATGCGATCATATCACTGGTAAACTAATTTGTCCTACTGGGTTTACTGGTTTGCTTTGTGAAAATCCATGTAAATTAGGTACATACGGAGTTGACTGTAAATCCAAATGTGCTTGCGAACATGGTGGAGAGTGTTCTCACATAAATGGAAAATGTCGATGTCCTCCTGGTTGGACTGGGCTCACATGTAATAAAGCGTGTCCTGATGGATTTTATGGATATAATTGTAGTCAAATATGTAAATGTACGAATGACTCTAAATGTAGAAAGAATGATGGCCACTGTATCTGTCCAGCAGGTTGGATGGGAATCAATTGTGAAGATGGTAAGTTAAGTTTAATTACAGCTTCACTCTTTTATTTGCAAATATTATGTCGAGCATTTATTACCAATATCATTGTTTGGAACAATTTAAATTTAGTTTACAGTAAAGTTTTTGAAAACTGTTTCAGAGCGTCCAAAAAACTTATTGACAGATCTCAATTCTGGATAAAGCGCTGTTACGTACTCGTTGTAACGTATGTAACCAATTTATGTTGAATTTTTCAATGAAAAATCCATTCGAAAACATTGTCCGGAACAATTTCCTATATTTCAGTTGTTATTAATGCAAAGCGTAATTAATTGCTTTTTTTTATCGCGAAATTGACTTTCGTGTTAAACTCCCTCATTTTTCACCACTGCATTATTTTAAATAATAGAAACGCCTTCTTAAATATTTTCATTCGAATGTTCCGACGCAATAAAAGATCCATTAACGGTGATTTAGGACGTGAAATTTATGCTAGGCAGTATAGATAGTCAACTGATCACACCGATAATTCACTTTGCTTTAATTGCTTACTTAAGCATTAGATATTAATGTGGTCGATATATATCTTCACCTTTTTTGAACTCATCTTTGAAAAAAAGTATCCACAGTTGCATATTAATACACGGCTGTGCTCTTCAGACATTTATTTAACAGAAATACTGCCATGTAAACATAACATAAATTTAATGGGAAGCGTGGTTTCGGGGTGTCGGATGGCATCCTCTTCAGGTGCTGTCATTTACCATCCGCCATCAGACAGCACGACCACGGTTAGGCTTGTTGATGGGTTAAGCTCGTTATATTTCAACTATTTTAATTATTTGTATCCGCGAAGTATAACGACTGTCAATTGGTTCGTATATATGCTTACGTCGCTATTCTATATAAGTTAGTTTATCATGGGTTACGAGTCGTGAACACATCACTGAAGAAGGCTGCAAGTAGTAGCCGAAATATATATTTGAAAATAAAATAAAATTTGGTAAAAGAAAAACTCACGACTTGTATTATTAAACCAATTTACCAAAAAGCTCGAACAGACAACCAATTCATTTAGAGTGCTCATGTAGTAACAAAATATGCATACCCTGTCCTCGCCCTCTTTGGAACGGGTGCGTGTGGATGCACACGATAGTGTTCATTTAAAACAGACGTATGTGCTTGATGTTTACGCTGATAATTGGTAGGCATGGACCATTTCGAGAAAGCGTGCAAGTATAGGCACATTGTGAAAGTGAAATTACACGCAAATAGTTTATAGATAGTTCACGCCGAGCATAGATAATATATTACCATAGTATCAGTCAGTCGTTTCAACTTTTTATAAATTTATTAAATCACATGCATTAAAATAATCACTAAAAACTGAAGCTAATTTTTTTGGAATGTTTGAAAATATTTTAATCCCTTACTGCATAAATTTTTTGTTTGCTTTTTAACTTTGATGTGTTGCTTGTAGATTCAGAGGACTCAAAAAATATTTTAAAAAAAAGTCCGTTCGTTGTCGATGAAAAATACTCTGTTAAAGTTATGCGCCATAGTGGAGACAATACATTATATTTTCCCAGCATTTTACAATTCCGGATATCAAAAATATGCCGCGAATACATAGTTTACCATATATGGATCTCAATTCTTTTTCCCATTGCTGCATGATATGGTTGAAAATTTATATTTATTGCTGCTTTTTGTTACATATATGGTGCAGCATCTTGGTCATGAATAATATCAAACATAACGACTATAACTCACTGGTTTTTCAAAATACACACTTCACAATAGTTAATGCATGGATAATCCATAGATACAATAATAACATGGGAACGTACTTTTTGCATTTATCTTATTCGGGGTACATACAAAATTACATGCTCCGCTCGATTCGTGCCTGTATCACTTGAATATGCAAGGTACTTTAATAATGTGTAGGGAAGCTTACTACATGTTAAGTACTATTTCTAAAGTAGGCTTTGGGATTTACATGACGCAGTCTGCAGACTGCATCGTTTTTTCCGAATGTGCCATATGTGGTACTGTATGCAGTAAGGGTCTAAACAGATATTCCGCTAAAAAAATCCTTCTTTGTACATTATTACTTTTCGCCAGTTTTGGCATACGAACAATTAATTTGTTGAGTGTGTGTTACGTGCCTGTTTTTATAGACCTAATTTTTTCCCGATTTCAAATTTTTGACGTTTCGCGCGGAGGACGACAATGTTTATGACAACTTGTTGAGGTTCGTCGAACAACTGTTAAGCACCAAGACCTTCAATTCTCACAAGGAAGTATAGCGCCTTAAAAATGAGGATTAGCAAAGGCACTTCACAAGGTAGAATACTAATACCCCTTCTATGAAACTTAGTGGTGGGCAAACTCTTGTCAAATATAGAAGTCGTAGCCTATGCCGACTATGTTGGTTGGTTGTAGTGGCAGCCCTCTTTGTCAAAAAGATGGCTCACGTATGCCAAGATAGGCCCATTGTGATACCACAAAAAGACGAGGGCGGCACTAGAACCTGTGAGATGACGAGAACCATTTCGATTCTCGTATGAAGCCGGCTATGCAGCCGATATTCAAATCAGCTACTTCCGTGAGGCTGTCCAGGAATGGTGAGCCTAAGGTTTTCATGCGTTTCCTGGACAGTGCCGGGCATTCGCACAGAAAGTGTTGGACTGTCTCTTCCTCTTCTTCCGATCTGCAACTCCGGCAGAAATCGTTGAAGGGAACGCCCAACCTTTCTGCGTGTCTGCCAATTAGACAGTGCCCCGTCAGTATGGACACGATAGAACTCAAGGTTTCACGACTCGTGTTCAGGAGCTGCTTGGTGCGTCTGGGACTCAGTGGACGCCAAGTTTGCCTGGTTGTCCTGCAGGTTTCCTCCAACAACCAGGCTCTATTTGCAGCCTTGATGTAATGCTGCTTAAATTCTAGCCTTATAGAAGCTAGAGGTTGACCAACTTGGGGTGTGCTCCTGGAGCACAGAAAAACACTGCAGTGGTCTGGAAGCCGGAAGGATTATTTCAGGCCTAGCTGTTCTGAGAAAACACCACAGCCAACTTTTCCGTCCATTTTGGAGCCATCAGTGTAGATGTCGACCGATTCCTGCATCCCACCTCTTTCTATTGCCCAGTCATCCCTGCTTAGGATGACTGACCTGAAACTATGATGAAAGCAGGGAATCGGGGGCGCAAGGTCTACTTCCCCTGACGTTGGTCCATCCCTCCGAAGTATGGTGGAGTGGCCAACATTTCCCTCTTGCCAGAGATGTAGTGCTTTTAATCGAATCGCAGAGCACTTGGCCTGCTGTCTCGTAAGGAGCTCCGTCGGGAGCCAATTCAATAGCATAAACAGTGCCTTTGTCGGGGTAGTGCGTAAGGCCCCGGTGATTGCAATAGCTGCAATCCTTCTGACCCTGTTTAGCAAGTTTGCATTGGATGTTTTTGCAATAGCTGCCCATCAAACAACTGCGCCATACAGAAGAATTGGTTCCACTATCGCCGTATAGAGCCATGATACGATTTTGGGTTTCAATCCCCACTTTTCCCAATGGCTCTTTTGCAACAGTAGATTGCGCATGCCGCTGTTCGCGTTCTTTCTTCTATGTTCGCTTTCCACGCGAGCTTGGAGTCCAGAATTAGACCCAAATACTTAACTTGATGAGATGGTATGAGGCTTATCTCATCGAGTTTGGGTGGGAGAAATCGTGGAATTTTGTACCTTTTTGTGAACAGCACAAATTGTGTTTTCTGCGGATTAATCTTCAGACCGCACTCTTTGCCCCACTTGGTAAGAATACTCAAGCAAAGTTAAGTCTTTCAGATAGGGTGTTTACGAATTGGCCCGATATTGCTATTGCAATATCGTCTACATAGGCTACGACTTTGCAGCCAGTCGCTTCTATTGTTGACAGGAGTTTGTCCACCACTAACTAGGAGAGGACCAGGTTATGGAATCACAGATTTGGACGAAATTTGGCACATAAGTAGAAGACGTCAAGGATATTCGATCCTTAAAATATTAGAGCGCAACACTCGTCCTTTTTTGAGAAAAACGTCCTTAAAGTTTTTTGCGTTGCTATTGTATTATTAAGTTTTCACAATTGACAGGTGCTGAACAGTCTAGGTAGCAAAGGCACTAGCACGCGATCAAGGGGTCGTGAGTTCGATTCCCGGTCGGGATATTGATTTTCTTTTTGAATTATTGTCGTCGTCGTGTGTTCGATTACCGGGGTGAGTATTGTTTTTTTGAATAATTGTGAATGTAATTTTTTTATGGTGAATCAGCAATGTTCACTTACAAACACATTTATTTTTCCAAACCAGCAAACTGTTCGTTCATTTAAATATGTAAATTATACTGAAAACTCATTGTTGAACGGTTGCGGTGAAATCAAACAACGGTTGTAATCGAGCAATATCATAGCTAATGGTAAGATCATCCTTTGTTTCTCGAATCAACCATGCTTCTTCTTCGTGTCTCAAAGCCAAGTCGGCAAAAAGCAATAAACCAGGGTGGATTGTGATTGTGAAAACTTAATAATACAATAGCAACGCAAAAAACTTTAAGGACGTTTTTCTCAAAAAAGGACGAGTGTTGCGCTCTAATATTTTAAGGATCGAATATCCTTGACGTCTTCTACTTATGTGCCAAATTTCGTCCAAATCTGTGATTCCATAACCTGGTCCTCTCCTAGTAAGTTCCATAGAAGGGGTGATAGCACCCCACCTTGCGGGGTGCCACTGTACGTCCTCCTTCTTAGGATACTGTCTCCTAGTGTGGAGTTAATACTCCTGCTGCTTAGCAGTTGTACGATAAACCTAATCAGGCTATCATCCACATTGTTTTCCTCGAGTGCCTTCTTAATAGCCTTGTGGCTGACGTTGTTGAATGCACCTTCTATGTCTAGAAAACCTGCCTGCGTATATTCTTTGACGCTTAGCGACTTTTCAATGTAGCTGGTGAGCGAGTGAAGTGCTGTTTCAACCGATCTCCCTTTTGTATATGCGTGCTGCGCATTAGAGAGTAGTTGCAGAGTAGCTCTCAAATGAATCTCTATCAGCCTTTCCAGAGTTTTCAGCTGAAAAGAGGTGAGGCTGATAGGTTCTTCAGTGCTATTTTACTATGGTAAAATAGTAAAATAGCACTGAAGAAGAGGGAACTCTCACCCTTGAAATATATATATGTTATTATAATATAAAATATTTGCGTTTGGAAAAGTTTTACTTAAAATAAATTATTGTTTTTGCTATAAAACAGCTATAGGAAAAATATGGGGATTGAAACCCAAAATTGTTTTATGGGCCTACATGGCGCTGTTATTCGGTGGCCAGCTGTCGCATAAATATAAATTCACAATCTCAATTAGTCTAAACTTGTGGTTTCTACAGTCAAGACGTGTTAAAATGAGAAAAGCACGTGAAATTAGCAGTGAAGTGCGTTCTGCCATCGTTGTTTCACATAGTGAAGGCAAATCCGAACGTGAGATTGCTTCACAATTGAAGTTATCGAAGACTTGTGTTCATGGCACAATAACTCGATACAAAGAGACAGGCAGTTTTCAAGATCGTCCACGCTCGGGAAGGCCGAGAGCTACCACGTCTAGTCAAGATAATTTCATTGTTGTTACCAGCAAGCGAAATAGACGCTTAAGAGCACCAGAAATCCGTGTAGAAGTAAACATAACCCGAGTTAAACCTCTATCATTGACTACAGTAAAACGGCGACTGAGAGATGCGAAGTTGTATGGCAGCGTCGCCGTGCGAAAACCTCTGCTAAGGCCACAAAACAAGCAAAAACGGATGCAGTGGGCTCTTGCCCATCGAAATTGGACTGAAGAAGATTTTAAAAAAGTTCTTTGGACCGATGAATCCAAGTTTGAACTATTCGGTTCAAAACGAAGAATTGACGTTCGACGCAGTGCCGAAGAAAAGATGATGCCAGACTGTGTAGTCCCAACAATCAAGCATGGTGGTGGCTCAATTATGGTCTGGGCTGGCTTCTCTAGCCAAGGAACTGGCGATGTGATCAAAATTGAAGGAATTTTGAAAAAGGAACAGTACAAAAAAATTTTAAGCACAAAATGCCGTTTCTTCCTGATTCCGATTAATTGGAGATGGATTCATTTTCAACAAGATAATGATCCAAAGCAAACCTCAAAAATATGCAGAGGATATTTAGAAGAGAAAGAGGCACAAGGGGTGTTAAAAACCATGGTTTGGCCTCCTCAGAGCCCGGATCTCAACCCCATTGAACTTTTGTGGGAAGAGCTTGATAGGAACGTCCGTAATCGTTGCCCATCATCGCAAGAAGGAATGTGGAATGCTTTATGCGAAAGTTGGAGCAATATATCACAAGACACCATCAACAAATTGATTGCCAGTATGCCGAGACTTGTGAAAAAAGTCATAAAATGTAAAGGAGGATTTTTTGATGAAAAATCAGTTTAGCTAACTATGGCCTTTTTTAGCATGGACTGTTAATATTTATTCACGCTTTTAAAGTATATTGTTTGTCAATCAGTGTTTTATTAGATGATTAAACAAATTAATTAAACAATTAATATATTATTGAAGTTTTATGTTATTTTCCTATTTAATTAAGGTGGTCTTAAACTTTTGGCCGGCAGTGTACGACATTGCAATAGAATGTCATACATAATTGAATAAGGTACCGGAGCAGCCAGGAGCGGTCGGCCGTCCTCCTCCCTTAAAGTAATAAAAGAGGTAAAGAAAGTCAATGAGTTAGACATAAGTGAATCTATAGGGATCAGTGGTAGCAAAACATATGTTAGGCAATAATCATAAGATAGAGATAGAAAACCTTAAAGTAATAAAACAGGTAAAGAAAGTCAATGAGTTAGACATAAGTGAAACTATAGGGATAAGTAGAGTATCTGAAGGGATTATAATGAATAATGACTTAAGGAATCGATCAATTAAGCTGATTAAATTTTGCGATTAAAATGTAAAATGTTAGGGATTAAAATAGAAACGCAGAACTTAGGGAATTACTTATACACTGAAGAAGTCTGGGTATGCCAGACGAAATGTACATCTGATTTAATAATTTAAAAACACGGTTTTAACACTAGAAGGACCGGGCTTCATACTATACCTTTGAAGACCGCAGCGGTCAATTTGACGGTACTAGAGATTCAGTCAAAACACTTATGAAATTATTACGTATATTACATTAAAATAAAAAAAATAACGTCAATTAATTTTTTTATTAGTAATAAACAATTTTAGCACTTAAACTGAGTAACAAACAAGTTATAGTTTTTTTTGAATCTTTTATACATTTCCCACAAACAGCTTTTTTACAGATTGTGCAGTTTTCACACGTTTTGTTTTTTACCAATTACTATTGACTTGACATTGCCGCCTCTTATTGTTTGTAGTACATAGTTCACTTGTTTCAGAACTAGTTTCTTGTCTATGAGTCGCAGTTGAAGTAGATTTTTTTTCACATACTCTGCACGTAAATCGCTCACTAGTTGAAGGATAAAATCATGCCACGAGTTTATAGCTGCTAAATCAAGTATATTGTAAAAAAAACGTGAACAGGCCATCTCTGACTTCCAGCCCTTACAGTGTACTTTCGTGCCATTTGGTCGATGATGTCTACACCAAATTTGATTTCGTTGTAAAATTTAATTGTATCAGGCAGCTTTTTTTGATCAGTTCCTATGCTCACGTTGGGGTGCAGAGTACTTAAAATAATAACATTTTTTTGCTAGTTTTCCTTGATAGACAGTAAGGGTTGTATCGGTTTCGGTTTTCATTATAAAAGTTTCTCTACTCTGTAGTACGAATACCTCTTCAAATCAGCGGTATTTCTCGTCTCGCACGCCGCATTGTTCCAAAAATACTATTCTTTTCGACCATTAGTTTTTTAGACAAATTTAGAGACGTGAAAAAGTTGTCAGTGGCAACGTTTCGGCCCTTTTTGAAATAGGGTTGTACCAGTTTCAAAACCAGATATTCGGGTAATGAAATATCATGTGAACGGTTCTCGTCTTTTCCTAGATACAGAAATCCTCCACATAGGTACTTACTCTCGACATCCACTAGTAGCCAAAACTTTATGCCGAATTTATCGGGTTTGTTTGCAATATATTGTAAAAACGGACAGCGAGTTTCTGATGGAATAACTGCTCATCAACTGTCAAATTGTCTCCAGGAATGTAACACATTTGACAATTATCTATAAATTAGTTCCATATATCCGAAATCATCGTAAATTTGTCATTCGCTAAGCGAGAAGAACGCGTGCTTCTCAAATCGAAACGTAAGTATTTCATGATCTCCTTGAATCTATTTTTGCTCATAGTATTTTTGAAAACAGGTGGTCTCCAATCTTGCGACCACAAAATGTCTAAATCTAGGTGGCTCATGTTATAGGCTTCACGAGCGTAAATCATAGCAATAAATGCATCTAGTTCGTCTAGGGATAAGTTCCAAGTGTCATCTTGACTCTTGTCATGTGCTTCCTTTTCAGTACATTCCTTTATACGTCGTAGTATGTACTCATGAATAAATAGTCTCCACACAGAAATTGGCTTGTTATTTTCAATGTATCGTTTGGCGCATGGAGTAGGCCCTGAGATTTCTCTAACTATATTATGCTGGGTTCGACGTCCTTCTCCACTAGTGTCTGTAGAAATACAAGTCCATTCTGTGCCGTCACTTGCTACTTGTAACATCCCGACTTCCGGTACTGATGTTCTAGCTGAACGCCCACCGCGTGCTGCTCACCCTCTGCTAATGGATCTACGAGATACCCCGCGTCCTCTGCGTGAATTTACAATAATGTTGTTATTTGTAGCAGAGCCATCTACTTCGGAGTCTTCTGATGAAGAAGTGACCTGTTCCCGCTGAAATACTGCATCACTGTCTGATAAATCGTCACCACTTTCATCACCTGACACATCTAGTTGTATATCCCGATATCGCAACAATTCTTGTTCTATTTGAGATCTACTGAGACCCCTACTCATTTTTTTATAACAAATTACGACTGCTCACTGAACGAAACCAATGTGAAATGAAACAAGCTAAACAGTAACAACTTACTCAGAATTCAATATAAATAAAAACAAAAGTACTTTCATTAGTTTGAAGAAATCGTTGTTTACAATTCTTATCGCTGCCTTTGTATGCCGTCACATTGACGGTGTGCGGTCTTAGTAGGTATTTGGAAAGGAATCTCATATACAACATACAGTTTAATATTTTTTTCATATAGATTAAGTCTTACAATAACAAACTAGAACAGTCATAAAATATTAAAAGAAACAAAAACATAGTTTGTAATTGATTAAAAAGATTACTTTTACTGTTCCTTTAAAACGTTATTTTTATTTTGAGTTTTTTTTCACATATACGTATTTCGGGAGTAATTGTTCACCCTTCTTCAGTGTATAAACTTACTTTTGTACAAAGAAAACCCTAACTTATATATTGAAAAGTATAAGCAAATATCAAACACACGAATAAATATATACCCTAACAATTTCACAAAAGGATAACCTAATTGGTTTCAGGTAATTAGCCGTAAGAGGGTAGACTGGCAATTACCCGTGTCCTCGTTCAACCTCAGCTTTTCCGGCTGCCTCAATATCCACATCGACTCATATGCGTCTAATCTACTTGTCCCTGCTACCTCCTTCAACACTTCGAGGTCATCCCATATTATGTTGTGTCCTTTAAAAAATTGGGCGATTTACGTCTGTTTACCTTAAGCAACCTTTACCTTAAGCAACTACGGGCACGAATTCGTTGTAGCAGATCAGAACTGTTTCGGGCGGCTGCTGCAATCCAACTTCAGAAAAACTCTTCAAAAGACGACATCTCTGTCGCGGACTTTGTCTCGTATTGTCGACCGAAATAAAGTAAGGAAAGGTGATTCGAAATTTATTTTCCACGGAAAATTGATGTTGTGGTTGACATCCATCCATCGATCATCACACGATCTCTTCCTCTCGACCGACCATCTGCCTACTTCCGAAGTTTCCGCCTCGGTTCGCAGCTGGAAAAACTCCGTTATGCCAAGGCGCTCAATTTTCCCGGTCGGCAGTAGAAAGTAGCAGTCACAATTTCAATTGCATTCGGTGACATTCAAAATTATTACAACCAGCTGAAAAAGAAGAAGATAGCCATGGTAGCAGGAAAACGATTCCTCTTGGGATATGATGGAGATAAGCGTTACAGAAAAGTTCATTCTGTCAAATAGCGTACATTTCCAGAAAAGACTAAAGAATGTAAAGACGAAGTCAAGCTACCAATGAAAGATATCCAAATCCAGGTCAGTACGAAAATAAGAAAAATCGGAGATAGATGCTGACGAAAATCCAATGACCAAATCTAAAGATTAACTTTCGTTCAGGGGAAATATTAAGTTGTGATGAAGCATATGAAACTGGTCGGGCAAAGGGTGATAAAAAAATTCCAAATCATTCATAAAATATTCAAGAGATAGATCCAATATCAATAGGTTCAAATATCTTGTAGATTACAGCATAATAATCGAAAAGAAAATATGAAAAGGACCCAAAAAACAACGAACAATATGCAGCATTTTTTTTGAAACTCAACATTTATTGACAAAGCTAAGTAAAAAATTCAATTCGTTAAGTTTAAGTTGAAATCAAATTTGCTTAAAGTATCGATAGGTAGTAGGCACGCAAGGTATATAGACGACAAGGTAGTCTCTTCCGAAGCTGTGATGACGTAGGGTGTGTGGAAACTTATGACATTGTGCCCAGTTTGAATTTCAGCCACACTTTGCGGCAAACAAGATGTGATTTTCCTGCTGGGTAGAGTGACACGTTTCGGAAGGAAAAGATAGATGATGTGCATATGTTGCATGAGAATGTGTAAAAATTATACATCTTACACCGAAATTTTTGTAACAGACAAAAAAATATTTGTGAAGTTGTTACATTTCAATTTTGTGTTCATAAATGTTGTCTCCTAAGGATAAACATATTCCATATTCTGCTCAATAAAGCGTTATTATTATTGTGTTTATTAAAAAAACCACATGCGTGTTTCCTGCATTAAGGACATGTTTTCCAGAATAAGCCGGGGACGATTCCTTTTGCTGAATTGTCTACTTCATTATCGTATTTATAGAATCAAAGTGCAATTTGTTATTGAGTCGTTGGGTTTTCTTACTACATACGTCGAAATTCATAAATACTAGCACACATCACGTGTCTCCGCTTTTTAAGAGTTTCTTTGATTTTGCAACGCTACAACCATTTGAATATTCTCTAGAGAATTTTCGTTTATTCCCTAAGCTTTTATATTGATTACAGTGCCTATTGGTTTTTTTGCCTGACAATTTTCTAAATTTTAATATTTTATTATATTTCCAAACGACTGATTCAAATGTGACATGTCGTTATATTTTGTCTTGCCATATGCGCTGTCTCCGATTTGCTCCTTTGGCAGCCCTAATTTCATTGAATCCATGACGTAGGGTGCGTGAAATGTGCGATTGAAATAGGATAACGATTTAAAAGTGAGACTTCCTCTATTTCTATTTACCATGGTAACGTGCCTTGTTGACATTTTTTATATTTTTTTATTCGAAGTCAAAAATAAACTTCTATTTTGTAAAAAAAAGTGCCACTTTCTCATCTCAAAAGTCAGCAAGACTATCAAATAAGGACTATATCGGAATTGACCTTCAGTTTTTTCTGCATAGCTTCTGTTTGGGATAAGTTTGAGTCTCATCAGGTATGCAAAATTAGCAATAAAATGCGACAAAAAGAACGCCTAATCCATTGTATTGTAGATCACTCTTGAAAAGATGTCATCGAATCAAAAAAGTGCGTTGTTTCTTGTGTACAAACACCTGGAAAATCCCCTTCGTAAATATTCGGTACTAGCAAAGGACACCAATTCGTCGATTGCAACAATGAAACGGACGATTATAAAGTACAAAAAGTGCCTACCTATTGCTAGAAAGTCTGGACCAGGTAGAAAAAAGGTCCATCCGATACAAATTTCAGCCGAAAGGTAAAAGGAAATTTTGGCAGAGTCCTAACACATCCATTCTAGATATGGCTCAAAAAAAGCAAACATCGAATGCAATGATTCAGAGGATTAAGAAGCATTATAATCTTAGACCATATAAAGTCCAAAAAGTACCCGATCGTTCCGAGGAAAAGGAGAAGCGAAAAATCAACAGAAAGCGAGCGAAAGAGAAACCGCGCGAGCAGACTAACTCTCGGGCGGCTGAGTCACTACTCGAGGGAAGGAGACGTCACCGGAGGCGCGCCGGACATCGTTGTTACTGTCCGGGCCCTCCCTGCCTTAGCTTAGCGCTTGCGAATGAGGCATGTGTTGCGCGCTAAGCCCCTTTGTTTACTTACCTCTGCCTGTGTGGACCCGGTTCCCTGAAACGGAAAGGAGGCAGGAACCTTAGGGAAACTCTTTGCTTAGGTTTAGTAATTCATGTTTATTATTATTTTTTTTTCTAATGGAACAAAATGGCACATTTAGTTTCGGTGTAGTACATTTTCCTCTTATACAGTTTCAATATTCAATCTACATTTTCGTGTTCTTTTTACATAATCTTGCATATATCAGTCCTTGTTAGTAATTAGAGCTATAATATTTTTTGTTTTAGCTTGAAACTAAAACCTATACACTGGCATTTTTTTAAATTATTGAATTTTTTTAAACTAAGTTACTATCATATTAGATAAAGACTTTATTTTAATGTTATTAATTCATTTTTTTGATTTCACTTTCATATAATATTTTTCTCAAGATTTTGCTCTTCATAATTTTCAATCATTTTTTTTATTTACAAGTCATGTTGCACGATATGCGAAACATTAACAATTCGACTCATGAAATTATATCGGGCTTCTCAGTTAGTTCACTTAAAGAAATTTATCATCTCCGAAATAGTGGTCGAATTAGTTTTGAAAGAAGCCAATTGCGCGAGAGCTTGCCAAATTCTTAGGTATATTTGATTGATACTAAATTTTCAGAATAAAATTGATGGACGTCTTCAAATTAAGAGAAAAATGCATTTTTATCTATTGTATCAATATATAAGAATGGTCATTAGTATTGTCTCAGCTCTTAGTTCTTTCTAGCTTCACAAACTACATGAAACTGACGTGTAATAAACGAATCAATAATAATCAAATTGCGCCTACAAACAAAACGTGCCATATTATGATTTCCTAACTTAATGGATTGCTGATACCATTAGCTTTAATCCAATTATCATCATGCACCAATATCTATACTAATTAATTATTTACTGTTCCTCAACCGACAATAATCGTCAATCTTTTTCATGATTATGGATATTTTTTCAATATAAATAGTCGGATCTAACAATTTGTTACCTCGTGGCGAGTGCACATGCTTTATATTACCCTAATCCTATGTCCTTCGTAGCAAGTCGTGGCGTTTAGGCTGAACCAAACGAATCGGATGCATCGATGAGTTTCCTTATGATACATATATGTACGTTTTTAAGATTAGTTTGATCGCTCATGAAAACAATTCCTTCTTCGTAGACAAAAGGAAAATTTTTCTAGTTGCAGCACATAGCATTTTTCATGACGAACCCACATAGTTTACCTTTTCTTTTTTCTTTTAATGTCGAGAATATTCTTTTTAATGTGTCGAGAATATTCTTTGCTCCGATACCTCGGATACCGTTACCAACGGGTCAAACCCCGCTTGATTCCTGGAGATGATCGTGCTGTCGCCTCGACATCCACGTGCTAAACTCGACGCCAACTGCCACGGCCGCTTCTGCCACAGCAAAATTTCGTCTAGAGGAAATTTTCCGAATCAGTCCACGGCTTCGTTGGCCGCACCAAGAACCGTACTTCGCACTTAGATTTCCACGAAATTCAGCACATATCACATATGACACAAACATCTCCGAGGTAAACACAACATCTCCGAGGTATCGAAAGCAGCTAACCCTCCAAACTGTTCAGAACTTCGACCAAGCGAAAGATATTGGGGAGAAATGAAAAAAACATTAAAGAAAACAAACAAAATTGCTATAACGGAAAAGGATTCTCAAAATAAGTGGAGAAACGCATATAAGATGATCGATGACACCGTTGTACGGAACTTAAAGCATGGAGTTAATGGAAAGGTCCGAAAATTTTCCCTTAAAATGAAAATTCATTGAAATTATATGTAAATGTTAGTTAATATAATATAATAATAAAAGAAGAAAAAAATACTTCGATGAATCAATTAATACCACTTTTAGAGACACAATCATACAGGTCAATTTTTTTCGATACACTACTAATGTAACTTATATGTAAAGCATTGACAATGAGAGACTTGACACTAAATATCCTAAAATTATCAGTATATAATAAGCAAGAAGAATTAATCAGAACGGATGATATATAAATAAAAAAATAAACATAAAACTACCTCGTTGAGCAGAAATAATGTTTTCATAAGAGAAAAGACTATGTATTGCACAAAACTATCGTAGATACTAACAAAAAAAATCTGGGTTCTCGGTGCTTACAAGTTTGCACCAAATGCTTTTAGTTTATGAGATGAAAGAAAATAATATATATATATATATATATATATATATATACATATATATATACAGTGGTGGTCACCTAAATAGAACACTTGCAGTTCTATCAATAAAAGGGCATTTTTTCAGTTTTTAATGAAACAGCTGATTTTGTAATTATGTATTATTCATTGAGACTATAAAAGTTTATTTAAAATGTGAAATGATAACTGTATTTGTTTGTAAGTATAAAAATATAAACACACTAATTAAAATATGCGTGGCCACATAAATAGTACATTAATTTACATTGCAGTAAAGTTATAAAAAATATTTTTAAGCAACCGTATAAATTAATATTTTGTTGAAAATCCTTTGTTCTTAAGCACAGCTGAACATCGCCTTGGTAGACTCTTCACTAAAGTTTGACAGCGTTCGTTAGGAATAGATCTCCAGGTGATCTGAATTTGGTCCCACAATTCAGCGGCATTTCCAGGTTTCACCCTGTTGATGTGAGTTTCGATATCATTCCACAGGTTCTCGATCGGATTTAGATCAGGAGACTGAACGGGCCATTGTAAAACGGTGACATTTTGATCACTAAGGTAACCCTTCACAAGACGAGAAGTGTGCTTAGAATCATTGTCGTGCATAAAACGCCATATCAGTGGCATATTTTCTTCTGCAAAGGGGATCATGTGGTTCTCAAGAATTCGTTTGTAGACGTGTTGATCCATTTTCGTGTCTATCTTGATTATTGGTCTCACCCCATGCCAGGAAAAAGCAGCCCACACCATCACATTTCCGCCACCATGTTTAACAGTTTTCTGTGTGTATTTGGGATTGTGTTGCTGGTTAGGTGGACGCCAAATATACCTTTTCCCATCTGATCCGAACCTGCAAAACTTAGATTCATCACTCCACAGCACATTTTTCCAGAAGCTTATCGGTTTGTTTAGATGTTCCTTTGCAAACGATTTCCTCATTTTTAAGTTCTTGTTTGTCACAAGTGGTTTTTTTGAGCGATGCATCCTCTCATATGTTTTTCTTGCAGACGCCTTCTAATTGTTCTCTTTGACACAGAAATATTGTTTTCTTTCAGAATACTGCTTTTTATTGCTTTGGAGCTCGAAAAGGGGTCGGCGACACTTGCTCTGTATATAACATGGTCCTCTTTTTTCGTTGTTTTTCTTGGCCTTTTAGCTCTCGGAAAATTTTTGCCACTGCCATAGAGGTCCTTATGACGTAAAGCATTGTAAACTACCATCCGTGAACACTGCAGGTGCTTAGATATTTCCGTAATTGTTGAACCTCTGTCTTTCATGTTGCAGATGATCTCACGCTTTTCTTCGGAGCAATGTGGCCCTCTTCCCATCTTGAAAAATATTTCTTTATATTCAACTGTCTTAAAAACTAATGTTACTTTCAAATAAATTTGTTAATAGTGAAGAAAATTCACTTCGACTCACTAAAACTAAGCGTGTACTATTTAGGTGACCAGATAAAAACACTTCCTTTTACACTGAAAGACGCAATGCAATGGGAAGATGCATTGCGTATTTTATGACGATGCTCAAAACTAGTTCTAACATATGTGAGCATGCGATAAGAAATGTAAACATTCGATTCCTGGCTGCTTGTTTACAGGAAATTTAAATTGAACAGCCTGTGAGGATAGTGTTCTATTTACGTGACCACCACTGTATATATATATATATATATATATATATATATATACACATATACACATATATACATATACACCCACACCCACACACACACACACACAAACACACACATATATATATATATATGCGTGTGTGTTTATTTTACGGCGTTTAGTGTTTAAAAATAATTTTTGGCATATGACCTCCGCGAATGCGTCTTAAGAAGGTTTTAGCAAAGCCAATCACGCGACGAATGTTTGCTTCCAAGTCATCAATAGTTGCTGGTTTATCAGCATAGCAAGTGACTTGCCGTACTCCCACTAAAAGCAGTCCAATTGAGTCATTCTTGAGATGATTCGTTCACCAAAGGTTCGACCCAATTAAGTAATGGTTTCAGATACTGTGTAATGTCTTAAACTCCGCGCACTACATTTATCTCAACTTGTTTATTTGGCTATTCCGAATTCTATATTAACTAAAGCGTGTACTAACGGAGCAAAGAGATTACGAGTTGCTGTTTGCACACGTCGACGGTCGAAGCTGAATAGTACGAGATTTTCCTTTTTCTTATCGTCTTTGACGCATAGGTGCGCTGCAGTCTCAGTCTCGTTTCTACAGGATCCCCTTTCAGACAATTGTACATTGTCGATTCGATATGTTCGCTCAGTTGATCAACTGTCAAATGTATTTGTTGACACGTTATCGCGAAACTTTATTCGTTTAGCATAGGGTCCTGCGTAGATTCTTAGCGATAGTCGAGGTGTTGTAAAATCGTCGTTGTCATCTTCCCGAACGGCATATACAGGCTTGAGTCGTTCCGTGTTGATTGTTGTATCCATTCAGAAATATGAAATTTTTTGAACAGCTATGTAGGTCCTTAAAGACAAAAAAAAATTTCGGCTCGATGATGGTCGACTGGTAAAGCACGTTATTGCTGAATATCTTTTCGAAATTTTTCGACAAAGATTTGTGGATCGTTGGGCATTTCTTCATCCAGCCATAGTTCGCGTGGTATGCCCAAAGTTGTTCCGTACACCATTTCAGCGGGCAAACATTTTAAATCTGTCTTGATGTCGGATCTTAATTCCAGTAGCACTGTTGAAAGTACTTCTGTCCATCGTGCCGTATCATGTCATTTCAGTGCAGTTTTAAGGTTCGGTGCCAGCGTTTTACCATTCCATTGACAGCGGGATACCGGCAAGTTCTGATGAGTTTACATCCAGATGGATGTGCCAATGCCTTGAAAAAGGAGGATTCAAATTGCGATCTTTGATCCGTAGTGATGGTACAAGGTGATCCAAACTCATCATGCTACCGTGTCCGCTGTTATGTCCTCGATGGTATGGCTTCTGGCCAACGTGTAAAGCGATCTATCATCGTGAGGATATAGCGCTTTCCGTTCGATGCCGATAGAGGTTCTACGATATTCATGTGGACATGCTCAAAGCGTCCACTTTTCTACGTGAAACTTTCGGATCTGTTTGCTGGTGGCACGTCCTCCAGCGCGAGATAGTTGAAATGCATCAAGAATTTGTCTCCTCAGCATTTGTGGTATGTAGGGTCGGATGAATTCTGTCGATGTATCATAGTATAGTAGTTATTTCGACGACCCGGCACACAATTGTTGCAATTTTAACGTTAATTTTGTCCCAAGCAATTCTTTACGTTCTTCATCGTTCTCTTGAGCTTTAACTATTTCATTATAGTCCAGAGCTGTAGGCATTGTTATCTGATTAATTCTCGATAACGCATCGGCCACTAAGTTTTTGTCCCCTGCGACATGAAAGAACTCTGTAGAGAACTAAGAGATACATTGTTGTTGTCTATATTGTCATTGTCTATATTGTCATATATTGTATATTGTTCAGATTCAAAATTTTCGCCCTTTGAGGAAATAGCGAAAATGCTTGATAGCCATGTAGACTGCTGTCAACTCTCGATCGTATGTGCTGTATCCTTTTTTCAATGTTCTGAACTTTTTCGAAAAGAACGCAAGTGGTTGCCAATCACCGCTGAAAAATTGTTTAAGCACGACTCTCGCAACAGTTTCGAAAGCATCTGTTGATAGTGCGATTTCTAAGTATCGTCTTAGGTCAATGATCGTGGTGAGGTTTTTTAATTTTAATGTTGCCTCCACCTCATATTGCAATGACTTTCTTCCACCAGGTGTAATTTAATGCCCGAGGTATTCAATTTCGCTTACTCTGAAAACATATTTTGATGGGTTTATTTTTAATCCGTTATTTCTAACGCGATTGAAAATCAGTCGAAAATGTGTTTCTTGCTCTTCGAGCGATTAAGTTGCAATAAGGAGTTCCCATTTCTCTTTATCATTTCTTATCATTATTTCTTGAAAAGAATTTGGAAACCTTCCAGTTATTGATTGCGCGGACATTAGGTAATTATCTTCTAAATCATCCTCATTGTAAGAAATTAGAGGTTGATGCTTGATCCTATCACTCCTTCTAGGTTCTGGTGCTTCTTCTTTTTCTATATAATCTTTACATAATGACTTGTTGAATTGATTGTGTAGATCTGTTTCAATCACAGATTTATTAGTATTTACGCTTAACTCCATTACTTTATCTGACTTTCTATTTGGTTGAATCACACCTGATTCAACACTGTCAGATTTATGAGACTCTACTATTGATTTTGAATTTATATCAGATGCATCAATTTCTTCATTGAAGTTTTCATTACTAACTCCTTTTAGTCTCACCATTGGTCTTGAGATCGTATAATAAAGCTTTCCGTTTTCACATCCCACACTTTGTAACCATTTGGTTGGTATCCAACCAATATGCCTTTCCATGATTTTTCATCAAACTTTGACTTCCTGATTTTACTATGCACATAAACTGTAGAACCAAATACTTTTAAAAACTTTAGTTGAGGTTTTTTTTGATGCCATAGCTCATAAGGTGTTTTATTGATTTTTAGTGCTTTAGTAGGAGTCAAGTTAATTAAATACTTTGCAGTCAACACTGCTTCGCCCCAAAACACTTTATCTAATTTGGCGTTGCAAATCATTGCCCGTGCTTTTTCTGTTATCGTTCTTACCATTCGCTCTGAAACACCATTTAACTGCGGGGTTCGCGGAACTGTAAGGTGATAGCTAATACCTTTTTTTACACAATAATCCTTCATTTCATTTGATAAATATTCTCTACCGTTGTCACTATATAAATTCACAACTTTCAAGTCAAAATGAGCTTCACTTTTTGCAACAAAGTCTTGAAACATGGAAAATACATCAGATTTGTGTTTTATTAAATATGTAACACAATAATGAGTGAATTCATCGATAAATATAACAAAATAATTTTTATCATTCATAGTCGAAGGAGTGATTGGACCACAAACATCAGAGTGCACAATAATGGCCTGTTAATATAATTCTTTTCTTTTGATTTATTAAAAGGCAATCTCGCTTGTTTACCATTTATACAAGCTTCGCAAAAAATATCCGTTGGTAAAATATAATTAATTAAATTGATATCAGCTACCATGTTATTATTTTTCAACTCTAAAAATTGTAATTTACTAATATGACCTAGTCGCTTACGCCATAAATCGTAAGTGTCTGTAGTAGTCTTATAAACTTTATTATTTTTATATGATCTATTTACATCAGCGACGAAATCAATAGCATTTAAGTGATTTTCTGGCTTACCTTTTATTATAAGTTTACCATCATTAAATACCTCTACTCCATTTGGGCTAAATACCACACTCAAACCTGATTGCTGCATTTTTCTCACTGATAATAAATTTTGCGATAGTTCATGCGAATAAAGGACATCTTCTAGAACTCCCTGGATTCCCATGTTGCTGGTCACATGAATTTTTCCTTTTTTTTGTTGCCAAGATAAACGTATTGTTTTTTGCAACATAAATCTTCATTGGTGGGTTCAATTCTATGTAGCTTTCAAATAAATTTTCATTGTTGATTAGATGATCCGTTGCTCCAGAGTCGAGAAGGAATGTAATAATTTTATTGTTTTGATTTTCAACTATTTCTTCTCCATTTCCGAGCATGAAAGCAAAGCTGGATGAGTAAGACGTTGATGGCTGATTTGTGTCTGCATTTTTTACACACCTATTCTGTTCAATGAAATCCTTACTTCTTTTATAATAGAAGCAGTTTTTTATGTAATGTCCTTGTCGACCACAATGATGACATTTAAGCCCTTTCGAATTAACTTTATTCGGCTTATGTTGGTTTTTATGAAAAACCTTATATTTATTACGTGAATTTTTAAAATTCCTCTGTTTGAAGCTGTTCATTTTCTCTCCACGAATCACTTGCAGCACTTTTGCACTTGTGTCTCGACTTCCAGTCTTCAATTTGACTTCGTGATCAAGAAGTCTTGTTTTTGCAAATGCCAATGTTAAATTGTCTTCAGACAATGTTTCGACAGCCGTTATTACACCATCGTAACTTGAAGGAAGGGTTAATAATAAGTGCGCGACCTTATCGGTTTCTTCCAATCTCGCTCCTGCGGAAGATAATTCTGCTACCATGTTATCAAAGGCTGTAAAATGCTTTTGCAACGAAATATCGCCTTGCACTTTCAGCCCTAATAATTTTTTTCGTAAAGCTAATTGAGTAGCTATACTTTTGCGCTCGTAGATTGCATCTAAGCTTTGTAGAATATTTTTCGCAATGCACCCAGGTTTCACAAAACCAAGAAAATAATCCGTCAAATATTCCACTATCACGTTTTTCGCCGTATTGTCCTTTCTTTTCCACTCGTCAGTCACTGGATCCGGAATTATATCGTCTATAACTACAAGCACATTGAGTTCACTTAGAAGATTTCGAAGTCTAAACTTCCACACGCTATACTTTTCACCGTCAAAAGTTTTAATATCTCGCTTTAGATTTTCCATTGCCACTATTCACTTTAGCGTTTTCTTCAATGTATCTCAAAAACGACTTTCTTTTAAAAAAACGTAACCTGGGCCCATAACCTGTTAGAAAATTGTTTTTGGAATGTCTTCTTTTAATCACTCTTATTAAAAACACAATCTTTGTTATAACTTTTATTTTATTTTTATTTTTCTATGTACAGCCCATAAACGACTATCTATCTAGAGATCTAAACACGAAGTAAAGAGGCAAGCTAAAAATACATTTCCTACAATGCACTGCGTAACATCTGTTCAAACAAATGCTCCTGTAGCCAGATTCTTTCTTAGAAAAAGGGAAAGAAAGATTCAGGTTTTGCATCTAATATTGTATTGCCTGTTGCAGATGCATGGTAATTACAGTGGCATGTAAAATTATTCCAACATCTTCTGAATCAAAAAAATATATTTTTTAAATCAATCTGAAGTTAACACTTTTTTTGTATTGTATTTTGTATTTCCCCCCTTAAGTCTAAAAAATTTCTCAAAATTTTCCATATAGTAAACGGACAAAGACAGATATGAGAAAGGCGTCGAATCGATAAATTTGGATCCTCAGTCACATTATCCTCTATACAGCAGCGACAGCTGCTTCGGTGCGCAATGTATGAGCTTATATTGGATGAAAACGTCCAATAGAGTATACATGCATCCAAACCTTTTCATCGTATTGGACGAAGTGCTCTATGAGTTTGGCACACAGAACGCGAATTTTTGAAACAAAATTTCCATTATTTTTAAACTTCGGATGAAAGTCTGATGGTAATTTGTCGAAGAAAATGAAACATAAGATCGAAATGACAGCGAAATTTTACAGCTACAATGCTAGATATCCTTATCGAAAGTTCTATACCTCTTAAACAACACCCGATACATAATTAAATATATATATATATATATATATATATATATATATATATATATATATATATATATATATATATATATACATACAGTACCTGGCCAATGAATTATACTCAAAGTATTTTTCTTCGAAATGAAACAATAATGACCACAGGAACAGGTCCCTTGTAGGTATTTCCATATTTTAAGAGCAGTAAATACCCTGGCTGTTTTCCTATGCATTTATTACCTTGTTTTTATTATCTTAATTCATATTATTCTAGAGAAATTTGCAGGCATTCTTATTTTATGGACATTTTAAAATTCCCGTTCTGTATATAAGCGAGTGTTAAAAGGTCCTTTTAACATTTAAATGATTCTTGTGAGTGAAGACAGTGTAAGAATAGGATTTTAACGGATGTTTTGGTAAAAACTTAAAAGTAATATTTTTTTAACAGTGCTTAGTGTGTAGTAGTAAAAATTCGGTCATAATGGGTAAAAAAGGACATTTATAGTGACACAAAAAGAATCGTGGCAAATTTTTTAAAGAAAAAGAAAAAAAATTCAAAATAAGAGAACTATTTATAACATAAAATTATTTTATCCAAATTACATATAGCAAATTTTTGTACATATCAAAATAATATAAACTTACTTTAATCATCAATTGTTAATTACATACTTTTATACAAACGAACAACCAAAACAATCCCCAATTAGCCTCGAATTTGATTTACAAATTCTCATCTCAAAGGGTTAGGGTGTAGTATATACACACATAATAACCACTTCAGCACAGGCACATGTCAACATTCATCTCGTACCTCAACCCATGTACGATCCATTTAGCATGCCATCTAGGCATGTACGCATGTAAGCTCATTCAACTCTAATTAAGTATCCAATTACAATAGATGAATGAAAAGCTCTTTGTTTACAAATAGCCAGACGCGGTCGAGTGTTTACTGACCTACTAATATCGCCGCCTGGTTATTGCCCTGCGCTGTGTACTGATTCTAAATCAATTACTCATAGCCCATACAACTCACCATTATTAGTTGTACCAAAGAAAAGCTCTGACGATATAAAGAAATGGAGACTTGTTGTTGACTTCAGAAAATTGAACGACAAGTTAGTAAACGACAAATTTCCATTGACAAGGTTGGAAGATGTGCTCGACAAACTTGGTAGAGCAAAATACTTCTCCACCTTAGATATGACGAGTTCTTTTCACCAGATTGAACTAGAAAAAGACTCTAGACCTTTAACAGCTTTTTCTACTGGCAACGGGCACTACCAATTCAAGAGACTACCTTTTGGATTAAAAATTTCCTCAAAAAGCTTTCAAAAAATGCTCACCATCGCACTGACAGGTTTAAGTCATTCAGCCTTTTTATATGTCGATGACATTATGGTCTTTGGATGCAGCATCAAACACCATAATGAGAATTTATCTAAAGTGTTACAAAGACTACGCAAATACAACCTCAAATTGAATGCAAGTAAATGCAAATTTCTAAAATCGGAAGTAGTCTAGTTAGGACACCTCATTACAGCAGACGGGATACGAACAGATCCTGCCAAACACGAGGTCATAAAGAATTATCCAATCCCTAAAAACGCGGATGACGTCAGGAGATTCGTAGCTTTTTGTAACTATTACCGTCGCTTCATCCCAAATTTTGCAGAAACGGCAAAGAGTTTGAACTCTTTATTGAAGAAAAAATCACCGTTTATTTGGGAAGAAGAACAGCAAAAAGCGTACGATCTACTAAAACAAAAATTGATGTCACCACCAATACTACAGTATCCAGATTTTGACAAACCATTTATTCTTACTACTGACGCATCGAATTTTGCATTAGGTGCAATTCTGTCACAAGGAGAGATCGGTTCTGATTTACCCATCTCATACGCGAGTAAATCATTGAACAAGCATGAGTTAAACAAACCAATCATTGAAAAAGAACTTTTGGCGATACACTGGGGAATAAACTTTTTCAGACCATATTTGTATGGACAAAAGTTTACAGTGGTATCAGACCATAGGCCTTTAGTATCATTGTTTACTCACAAGAACCCATCATCTAAATTGACACGAATACGTTTAGATTTATCGGACTATGATTTTGAAATTATATACAAAAAGGGTGATATCAACACTAACGCAGACGCACTATCAAGGATACAATTGGACTCTGAAATTCTGAAATCAATGATACCCCCAACCAATGTTGAAAGTATCAGTAAGAAACTTATGGCGATAACAAGAAGCAAGGCGACTAAACAAAAGAAACAAACAAATATAGAAATCGATAACGAAAGTGGCAAACGAAAACGGGAGATTGATCACCTCTATGCGTTCGATTGTACCTCGCTATCTGATGTTACAGGGGCATTAAAACTAAAATTTAATATGTTGCGCAACAACAATGAAAATAAAAGGAAGAATATAATCTCGAAGGAAAAAGATTATTTAATGATCCACTTTAGCGATAAAGCTCACGAGAAATCCGTTTCCGCCAGCGAAAAACTAAGTGTGAGAATTCGCGATAATTGTAATGATAACTCACACACGAAACTAGTTTCTATATTGAAGAAGTTACTGAATTACTCGCAGAAGAATAATATAAATGAACTAGCTCTATCTATGGAAGATATGATATTAAGGTACGTACCCAAAGAGCAATTTAAGAAGATATTTAATACGTTGCAACGAGATATGGATATCCAATTAAAAATAATGATATATAGACCCCCTAAAAGAATGGATGATATCGCTACACAACGAAAACTTATTGAAGAATTCCACGAATCGCCACACGGAGGACATACAGGAATCCGAAAAACATATTTGAAATTGAGACAAAGGTACTGTTGGAGGGACACGAGCAAAATGATAAAGCATTACATAAATCAATGCGATAAATGCAAATTTAATAAAATAACAAAGCACACGAAGGAAAGACTGATTAAAACCGATACACCATCTACTAGTTTTGAGATAATAACCGCGGACATTGTCGGTCCTTTAAGATTTTCAAATAACTATCGATACATATTAACTATACAGTGCGAATTAACTAAGTATATTACCGCAATACCCTTGGAAAATAAGGAAGCCAAAACCGTAGCCAAGGCACTTGTAAATAACTTCATACTACAATATGGTCAATTTAAAATTTTAAAAACCGATTTAGGAACAGAGTTTACGAATAAACTCATGAAGGACATTTGCGAAATTTTAAAAATAAAACAGATTTTTTCAACTCCATATCACCACGAGACGTTAGGTGTAGTAGAACGAAACCACCGTGTCCTCAACGAATACCTCTTAGCTTTCGTTGACGACAATAACTGGGACGAATGGATACCATTTTACACATTCTCGTATAATACGACCCCTCACGTGGATACCAACTACACACCATATGAACTAGTTTTTGGAAAACTTTCGTACTTACCAAGTGACAATCTAGAAAATACAGACAAAATCTATGACATTGAAAACTATGCCAATGAATTGAAACTAAGGTAAAAAACGTCCATATCAAAAGCTAGAAGTCTAATAGGAAAAACTAAAGTAGCGAGAAACAAAAGAGAAGCATACGTAAATCCATTAAATGTAAAAATCAATGACTTAGTACTAATTAAAGTTGGAAATAAGAAAAAAGGCCAAAAGCCATATAAAGGTCCTTATAAAGTGTTGGACACAAACAGCGTAAATACGCTAATAGAAATAGATAATTGTAATAAATGGATTCATAACAATAGGCTTAAGTTATACAAAAATTCAAAATAAGAGAACTATTTATAACATAAAATTATTTTATCCAAATTACATATAGCAAATTTTTGTACATATCAAAATAATATAAACTTACTTTAATCATCAATTGTTAATTACATACTTTTATACAAACGAACAACCAAAACAATCCCCAATTAGCCTCGAATTTGATTTACAAATTCTCATCTCAAAGGGTTAGGGTGTAGTATATACACACATAATAACCACTTCAGCACAGGCACATGTCAACATTCATCTCGTACCTCAACCCATGTACGATCCATTTAGCACGCCATCTAGGCATGTACGCATGTAAGCTCATTCAACTCTAATTAAGTATCCCAATTACAATAGATGAATGAAAAGCTCTTTGTTTACAAATAGCCAGACGCGGTCGAGTGTTTACTGACCTACTAATATCGCCGCCTGGTTATTGCCCTGCGCTGTGTACTGATTCTAAATCAATTACTCATAGCCCATATTGATAAAATGGGTTGACATATGAGTATTATGAAATGGATAGAAGATGTGGGGAACCTAATCGCTTTTATTTGGATTGGTTGATTCAAACTTAAAGTAAGCATTTTTATTATGTATTTAGAATTAAAAATTTACATTGTATTTAGAATAGGGATAAAATAAGTAAATAGAATATTG